>JASDQU010207877.1:0-14759 GCA_032191745.1 Picea mariana | reverse complement strand
TCCCATACTTAACTCATTTCCTTTTAATCATATTTTCTAATATTTTATTATAAACCATTCATCTTGTGCCATGTGCCAATAATTTGTTGGTTCATATGAGAATATAATTAAATTATGGAGGGAATAAACATGGCAGATCAAACATCCACTCTTGTAATGACAAGTGGCATCTCACAATTGGATGACATGGAAACTAATTAATGGAGATATGTGGCAACATACAAGGAGTGACACATGGCATGATATTCTTATTGAAATATTATTGACATCTAAGATAGTGACATGTGGTGACATATGGACCGCTTACTCATGTCGATATGGCTGATGACTCATCACGATGACTTGGCATAGGTGGAAGCTAATTGGTTGACTAAAATTATATTTTACTAATTAACTTCCAAGGGAGGTCGAACCCTCCTAATCTCTATAGTATCTTCTCTCATGTTTCTTATTATGTGTAAGATACACTTAATAATATATATTATTAAACTCCCATACTCCCATCCATGTGGGATGAATATTTTTACCAAAATTCAAATTTACAAAGGAGGAAAACAAATTTGAGATCAAGGGTCCACATTTTCCCAAGACATTTGATTGACAATGGTTGAGTCACGATTTTGCAGAGGCCATAAATTGAGTTCTGGGTGTTGAAATCACACAAAACTTATATCATCGGAAATTTATTTCGACGAAGAAGATGTTGGTACAGGTTTGACGGGCTGAAAGTGGCCACATTTTCTGCAGAAATTAAAATATCAGTCAACTTCATTTTTAATGGGTCTCTGTGACAACTCAACTTCACGAGCTCATATTTGAAGATCCAGGCGACATATTTGGGAAAATTGTATGTCATTGGAAATATAAGATGATGAATATCACATATGAAGTAATTTCCATGCCTAAAAAGTTGACTATCACTTCCAGAAAAGTATAATAGATTCTTCCTCTTTTAATGGGAAAATAATTAAATTTTAAAAATAAAATTTATTTAAAAAACTTTTATTAAAAAAAGGAAAATGACCCATTTCAAATATTCGAATGATAATGATGTGGATTCATTAATAATAACTTAAATTAGGCATTAATTAAAGAATATGTTTCAAGAAGAAAATTGTACGGGAAATTTGAGGAAAAAACCCTAACTACTAAAGTAGTTAGAAAATATAATTTTTAAAGATAATAAAGGCTTCATCAAAGGTTCCATAATCCGAATTATCAAAGGGGTAGGGCAGAAGATCAAAGGAAGAATAAGGTACATCCATGAATATATAGCCATGCTTATGATCAAAGAAGAAAGATCTCCATCTTCTCCACTCTTTCTATTCTTCTACACCATTTCTCATAATTTTATGCTTGAATCTCTGAATTGGGCACAAAGCTAAGTTATTGAGTGTTCTTCTCGTATTATTCAAAAAATGTTTCTTGTATGATCATGGAGTATTTACATTTATATACATGACTGTCAGATATTTTGTAATGAAGAACATTTTTCATGAATAAAACTCCACAAAGAATTGCTTCGGGATTGATTTTGATTGTATATTGTAACTTTGAGTCTTAAGTATGAGATATTTGAAATTGATCTATCAAATTATCTTTTGATATTTATAGTAGTACTCTTTTAAAATTATTTGAGATGATCGAATTATTCTCTTCTATTTCTCGTGAAGAAGATATGGATGTATTTGTATATGATTAAGAAGATTGTGTATGTGATGTTGGCCACAAAGAAGTTATGATGTTGAATTCCTCCTTCAATATTTTCTTATTGTAAAGAGATTTCTTGTTGCACATAAAGATTATATCAAGTTATTGAAGAACTATATCATTTCATAAATTCAAGAAACAAAGAACTAGGGTTTGTTGCCTTAGCATTCTCCTAATTCATGATATTTAAGATATATTTTTTAGCCAAAGAGGAGTACCACCTCTTTAAAAACACAGGGGAATTCATATCCTCGTGAGGTTTATGTTTTGGTCCTAACGGATTCAAGTGTCAACAAGCTACTAGAAGGGTGGCCACTAAAAAATATAGTGAGCATAATGTTCCCTCTCCTAACCTCACTCAATCAACAAGGTTGAAACATGAGCAAATGTATGAAATAAGAGCAAAGTAACTATATTTAAATTGTGACAACAAGTAATATAAGGGGCATAAATACATTGAGAATAAATTATTCTATATAGACAATGAATAGGAGGAAGATCAAGAATTGGAATCATAACAATATCTAGATCTAAAAGAGACTACTCCAATGATATCTTGTCATGCATTGGCTGACATCAATACTCCACAAACCCTCAAGATAGAAGGATATATAAAAAAGAAAAAGGTAACAATGTTGATTGATTCTAGTAGTACCCATAACTTCATCAATTACAAATCAACAAAAAGTCTCAATTGCTTTCTACTTCCAACACTAGAGTTCCAAATAATGATTGCAAATGAAGGTACCATAAATTGTTTAGGGAAGTTCCATAGTATTAAGCTCAATATGGGGGACCATTTATTGGATAGTCTCATGATTTCCATCCAAATGGGTGGTGTTGAGGTTGTATTAGGGTTCCAATGGTTACAATCATTGAGAACAATGACCCTTAATTTTCAATATAGTTTCATGAGATTTTCCTTAGAAGGAAATGAAATTGATATTAGAGGTATCCAAGGGAAACCCTCTAAGGTGATAAGCTCTAATATCATGACAAAATTACTCAAAAAGGGACACAATAGAGTAATTTCACAATTGTGCCCACTATATGTTCAAACATCTATATCCCCTGCTCCAATGGATCTTCAAATAGTTATCAACAATCATTCAAAGGTATATGGAGAAATTCTTAAGGGTATTCCACCTACTCTAGATCATGACTATGCTATTCATTTGCAACTAGGAAGTGTACCACCTAACACTAGGCCTTATAGGTATCCATATGCACAGAAGAGTGATATTGAGTGAATGATCCAATAAATGTTAGAGGCCACCATCATTCAACCTAGGAAAATTTATTTCTCTTCACCAATAGTAATGGTTATGAAAAATGATGGTTCATGGTGTATGTGTCCAAATTATAGAAAACTAAAAAAAATGACCATCAAAGATAAGTTTCCTATTCCTATAATTGATGAATTGCTTGGAGAAATTTTCTTTACTAAGTTGAATCTTCATTCAGAATATCATCAAATCAAAATGAGGTAGGAAGACATTCCCAAAACAACGTTTAGAACACATAAAGGTCATTATGATTTTTTGGTTATGTCATTTGGACTTACTAATGCACCGTCAACATTTCAAAGCTCGATCAATTCTATTTTCAAACCCTTAGAAAATTTGTGTTAATAATTTTTCATAACATAGTAATCTTCAACAAATCTTGGGAAGCACATGTACAACATGTTGACATAGTATTACAACTATTGGAATAGCAAAAAAATTATGCAAATCCTTCCAAGTGTTCCTTTGGGGTTCAAGGAGTGGAATATTTGGGTCATATTTTATCTCATAAAGGTGTAAAAGTGGACCCTAACAAAATTAAAGCTATGAGGGAATGGCCAATTCCCAAATATTTGAAGAAACTTAAAGGATTCTTAGGATTTATAGGATATTATTTCAAGTTTTTTCAAGAACTATGGTCAAATAGAAACACCACTAACAACATTATTAAATAAATAATCATTTTCTTAGACTCAATAAGCAACCAAATCTTTTGAAAAATTTAAGGAGGCTATGTGTAGAAATCTTGTCCTCGTCACACCTGACTTGACAAAAACATTTATTGTAGAGTGTGATGCATCAAGCCATGGAATTGGTGCAGTTTTAATGAAAGAAGGAAGGCCCCTTACCTTTGAAGGAAACCAACTTAAAGGAAAAAAAATTACTCAAACCCATTTATGAAAAAAAAATGTTGGCCATACTACATGCAATTAAGAAATTGAACCCTTACCTAATAGGAAGACACTTCAAATTAAAAACAAATCATGATAGTTTGAAGTACTTCTTGGAGAAACGATTATCTTCAGAATAGAAACAAAAATGGGTTACAAAGATTCTAGGTTACGACTTTGAAATTATCTACAAAAAAGGAAAATGTAATACCCCGGTTTTGGGAACCCGGATTAAATAATGTATTTTTTTATTTTATGAAAGGTCAGAGTGCCCAAACAATTCAAATAGGTCGGAGTGCCTAGGAAATTCAATGTTGTGATCATTATTAATAATAAAATACATTGTTGGCTGCTAGACGAAGAATAAAAAGAGTTATAGGGGGCTATGATTCCACGTGAGAGGGGTCTTAAGGGGATAAGTCTTTTTATTATATTTTATTTACCCATAATTGTTTTAATTGAAAGAAGTGGTTACATGAGCTTCTTGGGGAAGGACATGTCATTCTTTATTTCCAAGTAAATATATAAACCCATCTTTGGGTTGTTTGGGGTTTCACACTCTTCATTCTATTCACTCTTTCACGCATTCATTATTTCTCATTCATTATTTATCTTGGCTTAGGAAGGAAAAACAAATTGCTAGGAGAGAAGCCATTGTTGGTTGGTTGTAGTGATTGTTGCTGTATTCCAACCATGAATTAATGCATGCATGTTTGAGATTCATTGGCATGTTTCAAGTCTTGTTCACAGTTGTGAATCCTGAGCGTCCTAGCATGAATATTATTGACCAGATGTATTGGAGCCCTGGAAAGAAGTGGACAACATGAGGGACTACATGGTAGTGAAGGGGGTTCATAGTATTTGGGTTGTGCAAGTTGTAGAGAAGAGAGTTGGTGTAATTTGGATTGATGTGTGTTGAGAAACCTATGAGAGATTAAGTGATGACTGGTTTGGGAAGTTGAGTGTTGTTTTGGAACCCGTCCTTGTGGATTCATAGCTCTAGCTCAAGGGTGACATTGTTATTGAGACTTGGAACAACAATTTCTATTGTTGGGTGGAATGTTCTTGGTCTGCAACCAGTTGGTGATTGAATTTGTTCAAGATAAGTGCTCTCTGTCATGGTTTCCTTTGCTTGTATATTTATTTATGTTGTGTATTAATTATTATCTCTGAAATTCATATTTATAATATGCTTTCTTGTTGGTTATTGTTGTGCATGTCATAATATTCACTTATTTTATGTTGTAACATGAATATTTATTACTGCATGTGAGTCTTTCATGCTTCTTTATTAATTAGATGTTATCAGAACTCAAAATTAGTTTTGAAGTGAGTTTTTGGAGTAGTGTTTCCCATCCCGTGGGTGGTTGCGTACATTACAAAAAACATAATATTATGATAGGTACACTTTCAAGGAAAGAAGACGAAACAAGGGGTTCACTATGTGATATTTCTATTCTGCAATTTGATTGGGTGGAAGAAGCAAGGATAAAATGGAAGCAAGATCAAGAGGTATGCAAGATCATTCAACAACTATAAGAGGACTTCAATGCATTAGATAAATTTTTATGGAAGAATGATATGCTATGGTATCATGATCACCTATATTTATGTAAAAATTCCCAAATCAAACAGAAGGTCCTTCTAGAATTGCACACTTCTCCTATAGGAGGAATTTCAAGGTTCTTGAAAACTTACCATAGGATCAAGAAGGATTTTTTCTGGGAAAGTCTTAAAAATGATGTTCAAAATTTTGTGTCTGAATGTGTGGTATACCAACAAAATAATGGGGAGACAATCAATATTTCAGGTCTCTTACAAACATTAGATATACGAGGTCAATGTTGGGAAGAAGTTTCAATGGATTTTATTACAAGTTTACCCAAATTTGAAGGAAATATTGTCATCATGATAGTAGTGGATCGACTGATCCGGATTATTTTTGGAACGAAATGAAAGAAGAGATATTTCAATGAAATACTCATCAAAATTTCCAAAAACAAAGAAATACAACAATACTTGATTTCTATTAATGAAAGAATTGTAAGAGACTGTAAAAATACAGCGTGCAAGACTCACTAGAATGGTGATAGATTTATCTCTAAGAAGAGATGTGACGGCTATGCTCATTCACAAGAAGATGATTACAATGAAGCTATGAAGGCCTTTTTATGATAAACATGAATTACAAAACCCTATACATCCAAAAACCTAACCCTAGGAGATGAAACACCAAAATTCATGTGGGCCCTGTTAGCACTTTGTAAATTATGTTCGGCTGAATAGACAGAAAACAGAGGTAATTGTTTCAACCAACTTTAGAGCTGAGGCACTAGCTTTCTCAACTCAGAGAGGGCTCTCTTGTGTCACTTGATACATCTATGGAAATCGGTGGCTAGAATTTGTTTGTTTTGGGGTTTTAATAAAGTTGTTGAAGAGCTGAAAATGACCTTTGGGATATGGGGTCAAGAATGTAAGATGCATTTCCAAATCGTGAAAACAATCAAGAGGAAAAGGATAAATGAGGAAGTGACTTCTAAGTTTATGCTTGAAAATTTTAGATGGTATCAGAAGAAAAGAAACACACAACTATTATCAGAGCATTATAGTAATGAATTATGAAATGGTTTAGAAGAGATGAACATAGTCTAAATCGCCAAGTCGAGAGCATTGAATAATGAATTTTGAACTTTTAGTTTCTCAATTTAGACAGAAGAAATAAAAATGAAAATACAGAATAACAGGAATCACAGACTATGAGAGAAAACGAGACTAATAACACCACCAATTAGAATCTTTTCATAAAAAGTCCGAAAATCTGCCTCTACACCCATGTATTCATTCCAGCCCCAGAGATTTATAAAGTTTTCCTGCACAGAGGGCAGGCTCCTCTTTTCTCCATCCTTCTATACTCATGAGGCCAAGCATATATAGAGGAATTTCATATGGAATTTAAAATGTTCTGACTTCCTCATAATTCTAAAAACATATACAAGTTACAAAAACGAAGAACAATTGTTTTATTTAAAGGGACTGTTAGTAATTGGTCTGTTATATCAAGACTCCCTTTTCTTAAGCCGACATCTGTCCAAAACTATCTGAAATACACCAAAATTTTACCTGAGGATTCACCTCAGCTTGGCGATTTCTTCCTCCAGGGTACTCCACCAATCGGAATTTCCCCCGACGCTCTCTATCATCTCGGTTTTGGCCTCTGATTTCCTTCTTTTTCTCCTCTTCTTCTTTGCGGCTGGGTGGCAGGTGTTGTCTGTGTGTTCATTTATGACAAGATCCCTTATAACGGGGTTTAATATTACTCCCAACTCTGTCTCGGTTTCAGGTTTGGTATGAAATTTAGTCGCCTGCATCTGCAAGAACCATCTTTCATTCTTACTTATTGACCTGCCTGGTACCTTAGATGAGAACCCAATTGCGCCAGACACCGTTTGACGGATATTATCCATGCTTTCTGAACTTCACAGAGACCTTGATTTGGCCACCCTTTGAGTTTACAGAATTCAAGAGCATAGGCCGAGCTTGTTTTTCTTACGCATAAGATGACAATTTCCCAGAATAGGATAAAATGATTCATATCTGAGATTTGATGTTCTGTGTACTTTTCTTACGAATTACTGTCATAGTACCTTGGTGTGCCACGCTTCATCAATCCACTTCGAATGATGAGCCTCGAGTTAGTTATGCGGTGGTGTCCTTTTGGTACGTCATCCGAGAAAGTACCTGGACTAGTGATGTGAGGTGATTTGACCAACTGCCATCCTCCCCGTGAGCTATTGACGTGACGTTTTGAACCACGTGACATCGGGGCCTAGGAAAACTGGTTTTGGGCAATCTGTCGTCTCCCCTGATGTGTGTGTAAGAGCTCCATGCGTTCCCCATTGAAACTAGAGTAGTTTTCCCCGGTCTGCCTTCGTGATGTTAAGTTTCGTGCTATTTGTTTATCCAATGTAGGTTTCAACCATAGATATGAGATTCTTCAAGATCGACGGCCCGCCGAGATACTCCCTTCCCACTTCCACCACATTTGTTCATATTCCATGAAATATAGCCGAGCGCCAAGAACTATCGCACCTCTACTATGGTATAGCATCTCGCTAAACTTCAGAAGTTTTTAGATCCCGATAAAATTGTTAGGGTGATAACATTAGCTCCAATTAGGGATGTTATCCTCCCAGCAAGGTAGCAAAGAACTCGTAGACCCAGTGCCTGATCCATGGGGATATTCCCCAAAACATGTGTGTGTCCTACTCCTACCAATCTCTGTGCACTACTTCCAACTGCATGGGGGGCGTCCGAGTGCATTATTGAAAACTGACTGTATCTAGTGCTAGAAAACTCAAACTGGAAAAATGCTTGAACGAAAAGATTATTTTCACATCCCTACCTACCCTAAACTGTTGGGATGACCACTCACTCAGGTGATGCTAAAGTGCTAATGTAGCCAATCAAGCAATTGGTTTCCCGATTTTCCTTTCACATTTTTCTCAAGATGGTAGAAAAACGTAAAGGATGGCAGCTGAAAAAACAAATTGAATCCAAAATCTGAGCTTATGAATGAAGCAAATTCATCCTTCACTGAAGACTGTAATAGGATGGCCATCAGATCTTGAAAATCATGAAAAATCATTTCTCCTTGATGAGAAAAAATCGAAAGGCAAGTATCTTTCATCAATGTTAGTTGTTTTTTCTCTATTTCTTCTGTTCTGAGAACATCTTCGAATGAAATGGCGATGATAGGTTTGTCTGATTGGCCATGCATATCAACAAATATATTCATATATTCTTGAACATCTTCAAATATGAAAACCATATAATATGCACCAAGGTTATCCTCTTGTTCATGAAACAACTCTGATGTGGTTTCATTAAATTTTTGGAAATTTGTTTGAGGACAACCACTTTGACTTTCTAGTGAAAAAATAGAAATAAGTTCCTTCTCATGCACTACTTCACAGCCCAAAGCTCCTGCGGATGGATTTGCAAAACCCTGATTTTCAAATGACTTGAATAAAACCACGGCCTCTTCATTATCTTTCTGTGTTTCTGATGGACAAATGGAATACACTGCTTCATCTATGTCATTTGTTTCTCTATAGCTGGAAACTTCCATAGATGTGATTTCATAATCTTCATCCATGTCTATGTTGCTTAAAAATTTAACCACAATGTCACTCTCAAGGGAAGAGAAAATACTCTGAAACACCTTTTCATGTTGAGAATCCATACTGATTTCTGGATGGAGAAAATGACCTTGAACAATACTTTCTGGAGCAACTTCTTCTTCCTTTTCAGGATGATAGCTGAACATAGACTACAAATATGAGCTGACATGACCCTTTATGTGATTGTCCATAGAATTATCATCACCACTTCGTTCATGCTTGGAGGATCCCTATCCTGAGATACTACAAATATTTTTCTTCAATAATTCGAGAGAAGCAAAACATAATGGTAGGGTTGTCCTACCTGATTTGAAACCATCTTCAATTTCATTGCCAACATATGGTTGTATTTCAGCGCAAGCAATAGGGTCTCCAAGCGCATGAAAATAATGTTGTGACATCTTGTCATTCTGCTCCATTGATCTAGCGTGGCTTTGCATAAGCACAAATTCTTTTTCTTCGATGATGATTTTAGGATTTTCTTTCAGCAATTTGAAAGAAGAAAACCATAGAGGTAAGGAATTCCCTTCAGCTGATTCAATACTTTCTTCTTTGTAATTGTGATATGCAGCCTAATTGCTTTCATTATACTGCTAAAAAGGAACATTTTTTGATAGAGAACATGTGGTTGATTGTTCCAGGGATGAAACATCGTAATCATCATATTCATCATATATAGGCAAATCATTAACATATGCCATGTCATCTAACAAGAACAAACTTAGAACATCAACCTGTTCTTCAACAAGCTACGTTTCACACTCATATTCTTGACTATCTACAAATGAATACATAAAATGATCAGCCCTTTGCTCATCATGGAATGGATCAACACCTCCTCTTTCGACAAGTGGGATGTAATGTTTTGCAAAATCATTAGCATTGGAAACTTCAAGAGGACCCATGATATTGTCAATTCTATGCTCAAGATTCAAATCAACTATTTTCTGTTCATTTTCACTTTCATGTCCTTGAACATTCAACCCCTCATTTTGGGTTTGTTTACATGCTTGGATGTTGTGTTGAATGTCCTGAGCATCACTAAACATTTGTTGTAAGGACCCAGGTCTTCTTTCCATTAGGAGGAAAGAAAAATCTAGATGAAGAGCAGTTGCGTAATGGAGCATGGCAACAGCTTCAGAGGGTTGAATTTATTTGGACAAATTATAATAGACGCTAGAGAACTTTATACTGAATACATAAATAGATTCATTGTTGTGTCTTTTCAAGGCGTAAAACTCAGTGATTTGCAGCTCTAAGGATTTTTCCTTGACCCAAAATTAAAAAAACAACTTCTTCAATTCCACCCATGAGCTGATGGTTTCTGGGTGTAAGTGTTTGAACCAGTGTTTGGTGTCTCCTTTCAAGGATTGAGAGAAACATATCATACACACATCGTCGTGGTCAATCTCGAATAAATCTATAAAATTCCCAAACCCTTAAATGTGTTTTTTAGCAGATATGATACTCGATTCTCCGTCGAACATAGGTAGGAACTCATAGTAATTTGAAGGGAAATCATGAAGGATTTGGGGTAGCTTTAAGGGTATATATCTATGTCGGGCCTTAGGGGGTGTTGGGCCAAGAATAGTGGGAGAGACATTGGTCTAAGTCTCACGGGATTCATCAACTTGGTCATTGTCATTGAGTGGCCTAGGTGAAACCTTTTTATCAGAACCAACAACAAGGCGAGGGTATGCATGTGCAACGTATAGAGGAGGAAATATAATTTTAAGTCTTTCATGATCATTATTAAGATACAATAGGTAAAATAAAGTTCGTTTGGCATTTTCAAGGAAGGAGCAGATGCAACTTAAAACGAAAATTTAAATGCTTTGTAAGAGGTCCCATTTTGAGTACTTGTTTTCCCTCATGATTCCCTTCCTTTCCCCTGTCAAGGGGTTTCATCTTTCAATAAAGTTTCAGTCTCGCACTTGAAGTATTCAAAGTAGGGTCGCCTCTTGGAAATTTAGGATTCTTTTATCAGTGGAGTCACCTTCGAACCGAAGTGGAGTCGCCAGAGCAGGAATACAGCCAATGTGTGCCTAAGTGTCTGTCGCTCTCAGACCCTAGAACTCAACCATGTCGCTCTTCCCAGGATTTTTTTTTAAATTCCATCCCCGACAACGACGCCAAAATGTTAGCACTCTATAAATTATGTTCAGATGAATATACAGACGAAAGAGGTAACTGTTTCAACCAGCTTTAGAGCCAAGGCACTAGCCTACTCAACTCAGAGAGGGCTCTCTCGTGTCACTTGATACATCTATGGAAATCGGTGGCTAGAATTTGATTGTTTTGGGGTTTTAATAAAGTTGTTGAAGAGCTGAAAATGAATTTTGGGCTATGGGGTCAAGAATGTAGGATGCATTTCCAAATTGTGAAAACAATCAAGAGGAAAAGGCTAAATGAGGAAGTGACTTCTGAGTTTATGCTTGAAAATTTTAGATGGTATCAAAAGAAAAGAAACACACAACTATTATCAAAGCATTATAGTAATGAATTCTGAAATGGTTTAGAAGAGATGAACATAGTCTAAATCGCCAAGCCGAGAGCATTGAATAATGAATTCTGGACCTTTAGTTTCTCAATTTAGACAGAAGAAAGAAAAATGAAAATACAAAGTAACAGGAATCACATACTGTGAGAGAAAAGGAGACTCATAACACCACCAATTAGAATATTTTCATAAAAAGTCCCAAAATGTGCCTCTACACCCATGTATTCATTCCAGCCCCAGAGATTTATAAAGTTTTCCTGCATAGAGGGAAGGCTCCTCTTTTCTCCATCCTTATATACTCATGAGGCCAAGCATATATAGAGGAATTTCATATGGAATTTAAAACGTTCCGACTTCCTCATAATTCTAAAAATAGATACAAGTTAAAAAAAGGAAGAACAATTGTATTATTTAAAGGGACCGTTAGTAATTGGTCTGTCATATCAGGACTCCCTTTTCTTAAGCCGACATTTGTCCAAAACTATCTGAAATACACCAAAATTTTACCTGAGGATTCACCTCAGCTTGGCGATTTCTTCCTCCAGGGTACTCCACCAATCGGAATTTTCCCCGACGCTCTTTATCATATCGGTTTTGGCCTCTGATTTACTCCTTTTCTCCTCTTTTTCTTTGTGGCTAGGTGATAGGTGTTGTCTGCATGTTCATTTATGACAAGATACCTTATAACGAGGTTTAATATTACTCCTGACTCTGTCTCAGTTTTAGGTTCGGTATGAAATTTAGTCGCCTGCATCTGCAAGAACCATCTTTCATTCTTACTTATTGACCCACCTGGTACCTTAGCTGAGAACCCAATTGCGCCAGACGTCGTTTGATGGATATTATCCATGCTTTCTGGACTTCACAGAGACCTTGATTTGGCCACCCTTTGAGTTTACAGAATTCAGGAGCACAGGCTGAGCTTGTTTTTCTTACGCATAAGATGACAATTTCCCAGAATAGGATAAAATGATTCATATCTGAGATTTGATGTTCTGTGTACTTTTCTCATGAATTACTGTCACAGTACCTTGGTTTGCCATGCGTCATCAATCCACTTCAAATGATGAGCCTCGAGTTAGTTATGCGGTGACGTCCTTTTGGTACGTCATCTGGGAAAGTACCTGGACCGGTGATGTGAGGTGATCTGACCAACCGACATCCTCCCCGCGAGCTATTGACGTGATGTTTTGAACCATGTGACATAGGGGCCATAGGAAAAGTGGTTTCGGGCAATCCACTGTCTCCCCCGATGCATGTGTAAGAGCGCCACGCATTCCCCGTCGAAACCAAAGTAGTTTTTCCCGGTCTTCCTTCGCGATGTTAAGTTCTGTGCTATTTGTTTGTCCGATGTAGGTTTCGACCATAGATCTGAGATTCTTCAAGATCAACGGCCCGCCGAGCTACTCCCTTCCCACTTACACTAAATTTGTTCGTACGCCGCGGAATATAGCCAAGAGCCCTGAACTATCACACCTCTACTATGGTATAGCGTCTTGCTAAACTTCAGAATATTTTATATCCTGATAAAATTGTTAGGGTGATAACAGGCCCCGTTTGGGTAAGTTAGTACATTAACTTTCCGGGGTCGTAACTTTTGCATACGATATCCATTTTAGGCGTGTGATATCCCGTTGGAAAGGTATTTTAGAGAACTATGCATTATGTTGTCAAAATTTGACTATGTTTATAGTTTGACTGTGTCACGCCAAAATAACAGTGTTTAGGGCCCCAAAATGACCCTAGAAGTACATCAAGATGTGCTGACATGAAAACATACAAAACAAGCCAATTGGATTAGGTGGGAGGCCACCATTATCCACCTGGATTATGTGTAGGGATTCAGATAGCTCCAGAAGTGTAGAACCCACATTTCCAAAGAAGTACAAAATAATTTGTTGAACTAAAAGCTGACAAAAGGAGCTAGTTGGAACAGGTGGGTGGCCACCAATATCCACCTGGATCATCGAATGACAAAGTATGCCCACTTTTTCTCTCTTTATCATTCTTTTAAAGAAAATAAAATAGCCCCAACATTCATGGAAATAATTCAAAATATACATGGAGTCCCCAATATTATTGCAAGTGACAGAGACCTACTTTTCACTAGAAATTTCTGGTCTGAATTATTTTCTTGTTTGGGTACTCAATTGGCTCATAGCTCATCTTACCATCCTCAATCCACTAGGAAAACTGATATTGTGAATAAATTTCTAGAAGGATATCTTTGTTTCTTTGTCTACGATAAAAATACATAATGGGTCAAGTGGTTTCCCTTGGAAGAATGGTGGTACAACACATCCTTCCATCATAAAAAATGTACCCATTTATGGAACTTTATGGATAACATCCTCCATCCATCACATCGCCCTTTAAAGGGACAACAAAGGTTCAAGCAATGGAGGACCACATAGGGCACAAATAAGAGGTTCTCAAACTATTGAAGGACAACTTGGTTATGGCACAAAATAGGATGAATGTTCAACAAACAAATCAACATCACAATGAAAGGGAATTTGAAGTGGGGGGTTAGATATTTTTGAGGCTACAACTATATAAAAAAATGTCCCTCAAGAAAAAAAATAAGGACAATAAATTAGCACCCAAATAGTATGGCCCCTATAAGGTGTTGCAAAGGATTGAGAGTATGGCTTACAAGTTGGAGTTGCCTCCATTTTAAAGTGTACATCCATTCTTTGATGTTTCTTTCTTAAATAAGGTAATTGGTGACAAGATCACAATCCAAACTATTTTACCATAGATTAATGAAGAAGGGAGAATCATACTAGAACCAGAAACAATCCTTGAAATAAGAATTAAGAAACTGCATAATAGAGAAATTACTAAGTACCTCGTCAAATGGAAGAACCTACTAGTGAAAGAGGCGACATGGGAAGATGAGTTCTTCATGTAAAAACACTTATGGTTAGTCAAGTGTTGCAAAAAAAACTTTTTTGAAGGGGAGATGGTATGTTAAACTCTATATAAATCCCCATGATAAGTATAAAACCCCTTATTAATCCCTATATATTGAATTATTACATTTCTAGTGCTATATTAGTAGGTAGGCTAAAACCCTTCATTGTACCATTTTATTATAATTGTACCCTTTGTATCCTATATATATATATATATATATATATATATATATATATATATATATATATATTACTTTTAATAGAGCCTGGGGAAA
>JASDQU010207876.1:5260-19970 GCA_032191745.1 Picea mariana | reverse complement strand
CATTTGTAAGCATTTAAATTTCCCATTGTATTAGAAATTTACACAAACATATCATTCATATTCAATTTTTGACAAGAGGAGTTAAAGACTTATCTGATAAGTAAATTTTCCAACACCAACTGACTAAGAGAGAATACTTTTCCTCCAAAAATTAGGCCTTACTGTGGAGTTCCTTCCTATAGTATTCCACCCTTGTTCCAAGCCATGATACCACCAAGGAAAATTCACTCAGTTGGGTTTCAATCTCGTGATGATCCAAGAAGGTTAATCTCCTTGCCCCCTCTAACACAACAAAATTTTCCCACCTCCCACTGAGCTAAGGGTATCTATATGTTTATCAGGTGGTTTATCAATTGGTTTTCCTCTATGCAAGGGAGTCTCATCTCTAATAAACAATCCATCAACGAACTCGCCTTATCAGTGTTGGTTTATTTCCAATAAGCACCAAGTTGTATCCTAATATTTCTCCATTTTGGGATCCGGGTATCCTTTGTTCATGGTGATCATCAACATTTTAGGAAATATTCCTTTTTTCTTCAAGGAAATATTTAATTTTTCTTTCTCTCTTCAATCGGTGTTTCTGAAATATTCATGTGTTATGTTTCTCATCCCACTCATTCTCTTCACACTCAGGATCTACTTGTTCTCTATATTGTTTTATTATCTCTATGTCTATGTATCTTGTGTGTTGTGTTCACACCCTTGTGTGCATTCTCTTCTTATTTCCTATACCCTTGGGAATATCATGGCTTCTTGCATATTCCACCCACAATTTGTGGTTCTCATTTTGAAGAGACATATCTGTAGGGTCCTGCTATCAAGTCATTTAATTGGATCTTTCCTAATTCAAGGGTCAGATGCCAACATTCACTACTTGTTCCAACCACCCCTACGAATCCTTTTGTTGGTCACATGGCTCTACATAGGTCTGGTATGTTGAAGGCATGAGGTTATGTTTAACAAGCATAGGTAAGATTTTTACACAAGCTTCTTATTTCCTTCAAAAATTTACTTCAACTTCCTTTGCACTAAACCATTCAATCAACTTCTTATTCATCAACTTCCTCTGGTGTATGATGGATAATATTGTCAAGGTTGTTCCTCATCAACTAGTGGTTTGTTGCTTTTTATTAAATTATAAATTATCACGTGTTTCATAACATAAATCATGTAACATCAAAATAATTACTTTCTCTGGGAAAATGGGGTGTTACATTCCCCTCCCCCTTAAAGAAACATTATCCTTTTTGTTTAAAACACCGTGTATATACAATTATACAACAACAAAAAAATGGGTATGTCGATCTCATGGAATCTTCCAGCTCCCATGTATCTTCATAGACTCCAAAGTGTTTTCATTGCACCTTGACCTACATGATGGATCGGTTCCATAACATTGCTTCTTTCCTATCCAGGATGCATTGGGGTTTGGGATGGAATTATCTTTTTGGTTCCATGTGTATTATGTTCCAATCAATAATGTGATTATAATCATGAACATATTTATTTAAAAAATACGCATGAAATACATTATGAGCTCTAACAGTAAGTGGTAAGGCAATTTTGTATGCTATTGGTCCTATTCTCTCTAAGATTTAAAATGGTCCACAATATTGGGGAGACAACTTAGCACACATCCCCATCCTTGGGTAAATTATTTTGGGTTTCACTTGGAGGTACGCATGGTCTCCCACTTTCAATTCTTTGTTGGTTCTTTTACTATCAACATAGCTCTTTTGTCTATCTTTGGCAAACTTAAGGTTTAACGTTATCTTAACCATAGCATGTTTCAACTCCTTCATAAATTATGGTCCAAGTGTGATTTTTTATACTGGAATATCCCGACTAAATAGAACTCTACACATTATTCCATGCAAAACCTCAAATGGGATCATCTTCAATGATTCTTGATAAACACTTCTATATGAAAATTCTATTAATGGTATATATTCTTCCCACTGCTTGGGTTGGTGCATAACATGCATTCTTAACATATCTTCTAACACTTTGTTCACCCTTTCAGTATGACCATCTATTTGACAATGGTAGGCTATGTTAACTACCAATTGTGTTTCCAAGCCTGTAAACAAGGTTTTCCATAAATTTGAGGTGAAATAAGCATTCCCGTCCGAGATTATGGTTTTGGGGAAACCATGCAATCTGAAAATTTGTTTTATAAAAACATTGGCCTTTATCTACTTTCATAAAAATGTACTTTCAACCTGATATATCCTTTATCCAACATTTTCTTTAGCTGCACCTTTAACTCTATCAGGTTTGGGATGTTCATCCTATAAGGCACCCTTGATGTTGGCATTACCCTAGGTACCATATCTATAGAAAAGTCAAGATCTCGTTTTGGAGGTAATCCAGGAACTTCTTCTGGAAATACATCTATGAACTCCTATAGCACTAGGTGGTATTCAACTTTAAGATCCTTTGTTTCTGTTGATTTAAACACTTGTATAACATACAAGGGACTCCCCTTTCTACTAAACTTCTTAAACTACATTGCTCATATTTTCCTCATGGAAACTAGCTTTCATATACCTTGAAAAATCCTTGCATTGCCTTTCTCATCTTTACATTCCAAAAATTTATTATAACAATTTAATTTTTTCTTATGGGAATCCAACCAATCCATGCGCAACAATAATTCATATGATCATAGGAGTAGGATGTTCAAAACTACATGGGTATGCAATCCATCCAGGTTAATTAGACAAGCTTCAACTATCTTAGCCACTTTCATCTTTGTTCCTATTACTAATTGAACTATCCATGCTTTATTATCATTCTTCCTTTGTAATGAGAATGCCTCAACCACTTGAGGTGAAACATAACTAATATTATATCTTAAGTCAATTAAAACAAATATTGGTCGTTTAGTAATAATACCTTCCAATTCTACCACAGAGGCTTGGAGGTTTTCTTTCTAATTCTCTATAGCTATGTAGATCCTCGGTACAATTTTGGCCAGATAATTTATTGTGGTTTCCTCTTGCACATTATATACCTTTATGTTGTCATGTTTCTTGTGGTGGAAATCCCTCAATAGGTGTGGCTCTCCACATACCCAACAGTGCAAAGGTCCTTTCTTGGGCTCCTTTTTTCCTTCTCTTGCTTGCTCTGGTGATTTATTTTGACTTTGAGATGGGAAATTTTTTTGATGCACGATATTACTTGGTTGACCCAATTTTGAAAATTTTCATGAATTCTTATGGGGGGATGACTTGAATCTCCTCTTATTAAATTCACTTCTGTCCTTCCTCCTCCAATCCTTTGAATACTCATGCTTGTGTTTATACTATTTATAAAATCATTTGGCCTTCTGAATAGAGTCCTCCAGTGTCTTGGGTTTGTCAAACTCAATTTGATCTTGGTAGGAATATTTTAACCCACTAGGAAAATGATGGATTCTCTCATTCTCATCCTTGAGGTAGGGAACATACCTCAAACAATACATAAATATTTTAGTGTATGCCTCCATGGTAAGTTGTCCCAACTTAAGCTCATGGAATTCTATTATTTTTTCATCATAATACTTTTAAGATAGGTAATATTTATGGAAGTATTTATCAAATGGTTTCCAAGTCAGCTTTATTTCCTTCAAGCCTTTGATTTCCTTGATATATTCTCACCATATGGAATCTCTTCCATCCAGGTTGAATATTTCAATTGTTTCCTTGGTATTATTAGAATAATTGAGCACTCAAAAGTACTTCTTCAAGCTAAATAGCCATTCCTCGATCTCTTATCCTTTATTTATCTCTCCATAAAAGGTAGGTGGATTGACATTCTTAAATTATTCAGTTAGAGAGCTATGAGAATTTTTCCTCTTTATCTTCTTAGGAATTGTATATTTTGTGCCACTATTGGGTTATTCTATTGAAGTAGTCTACCATCTACCTGACCCTGTGGAAACGCTTCCACTCAATTTTACTTTCTTGGCATCCATATTCTTCTTTATGGAAGAACTCCTTCCCACATCAATGTGAGTCATTCCATACTTGTGGGAATCCGAAGGGGTTTTAAACCTCTCCAACAATTATCATTAGTATTTTATCTTAGCACTTAAAACAAGCATTCCAAGTAACAAAGAAAATACTTTTTAAACAATTTTAATTGGTCTTGGTGATCAATTCAAGGCTAGAGTTTGAATTTAGATATGATACAACTCTGTAACACACCCAACCCCCTAAGTAAAATTTTAAGGAGTGGGATATTAAAATTTCATCTTTCTTCAGCTATCTCTATACCTCTCATTGAAGGAACCATCGTTTTATACTTGTCAAGATCTTTCCAATGACTATAACCATGCTTAATTCTAATTTTGGGATCAAAGGTTATGGCCTCCTATGGTGCCTCGAGATAACATGGTTATCATCCAACACATTTTCAGGTAGCGCCCACATGGCACTTCATCACTAGTACCCTCAAACATAGAAACATCATTGCACCAATGTAGCGCCTTCCCCAACTTGCCGATATGGATATTTTTTCCACATAATCCTATCATCATCTCCAAACTTCACTTCGATGAAGCACCAACTACCCATTTTGAATTCTTCGACGACGAGGAACTTATTGGCCCTTTTCCAGATTCGACGATTTTCAAGATACTCATCCTACAGTATTGGGTGAATTAGCGATTTTGACTTACCCACAATTTAATGATCATCCATTACTTTACATTCATTAAACGAATTAGGGGAACCTACAAAGGTTTGACAGTTGATATTAGATGTTCATATCGCATTGAACAATGGTCCATATTTCCTATCCTTTTTTCCATCATCGGTACTCCTACCCAACACCCTACAAGTTTAAATTCTAAATCCCAATGGCGATGCATAGGGATCAATAGTCCATATCTCTTTATCACATCCCTGATGATATTGATGGTTGTCAATGGTCTCAACCTATTTCATCGTCGAAAATCTATAGATGGCATTTATCCCACCATCCCTTTTCTTCTGATGATGATGCCGCAGGAATCAACATGATATAACCAACAGCCTGTATATATGACAACCACCACTAAAATGAAGGTTCAAAGAACCTCCTCTCCCAATGGGACCCACATTAGTCCCATTGACTAATATTCTTGCAACACATGTTACCAATTTTTCACATCGATTTTCAAGTAGGAATATTGCATCATCATGACATCCTCATCCTCTTTCGTAACCTAAGTGTGATCTTCCAGATATCGAAAACTAATGATATGATTATTTTAAGAACATATCAATGGTTCTCGTCAATCCGTATGACACTACATCATCGACACTTTCTTGTTGAAACTTTCCCTTCCCACTTTAGATTACCGATGACGATGCACATAGCATTGATGGCATAGATCTCCCCTTGTCATCTTGACCAAATCGATGATTGTCATTCTCTCTCTAAAATTTATCATTGTCGTCGAAATTTTACAAGTTTTGGTTCTTAGTAGTTCTTGAAAATACCTTTGTCGATGAAGGGATGTGATTCACTCATCCCACCCAATCGACGGTTGTAATTTCCTCTAGCTCATCTCATTGTTTCTCGACTAGTTATCCTACAGTTTGGACTTAGTCATTTTTATGAGTTTTGCGAGAATCTATCCAAGCATTCTAAGGTTTACTAGTATTATATGTCCATAGTTGGTCTCTCAACCTCATGAACACATAAGACCTCATATATATTACAAGTTGTCTTCAACAAATTGGAGCTTCTCTCAGGGTTGAAGGTCCTCCCCCTTCCTCACAAAGGATTTCCTGGGTTACAGTTCACCCCATCACTAGATGAATGATGTTTTTTTCCATATCATGCAAATTTTCCCCTAAAAACTCAAGGTATTTAGGGATACAACAACCTACACCCATTTGGTTTCACAATTTGACACATAATTTAAATGTCATAATAACATAATCAAATTCTCTAATATTTTGTAAAATCATTTATAATAAGTTACATTTTCCATAGCATCATACATTTACATACACATATCATTCATATTTAATTTTTTAAAAGATAATTTAAACACTTATCTAGTAAGGAAATTTTCCAACACCAAATGACTGAGAGAGGATTCCTTTCCTCCCAACCTTAGTCCTTACTATGGAGTTCCTTCCTACATTACGCCACCCCTGTGCTAAGCCATGATACTACCAAGGGAAATTGACTCTGATAGGTTACATTCTTTTGATGATACATGAAGGTTACTCTCCTTCCCCCTCTGACACAAAATTTGGTCCCACCGCCCACTGAGATCAGGGTCTCTATGAGTTTATTAGGCGGTTTATCAACTAGATTTCCTCTGCACAAGGGGGTTCCTTCTCTTCTAAACAATCCCTCAATGACCTCCCCTTACCCATGTTGATTTCTATCTAGTAAGCACCAAGTTATATCCCACTATTATTCTAGTTTGGGATCTATGTCTCCTATGTTCACGGTGATCATCAAAATTTTACGAAATCTTCTTATTTTCTTAAAGGAAATCTCTTCTTTTCCTTTCTCTCTTCAATCAATGTTTCTGAAAATAATCATTTGTTGTGTTTCTCGGACCACTCGTTCTATGCACTTGCATTCTCTTCTTGTTCTCTAGCTCATTTTGTTGTATTTGGGTTTATGTCTCTTATGTGTTGTGTGTGCACCCTTGTGTGCATTCTCTTTTTCTTTCCTGTCCCCTCGAGAATATCATGGATTCCTCTAGACACCACCTGCAATCTTTGGTTATCATTCTGAAGAGGCATATCCATAGGGTCCTACTCTCAGGTCATTTAATTGGTCATTTCCTTCAATGGTCAACTTCCAACATTCACTAATTGTTCCAACCACCCCTATGACTCATTTTATTGGTCACATGGCTCTACACAGGTCTGGTATGCTGAAGGTGTGAGGTTATGCTTAAAAATAGTATGTAATCCTATTAGACAATCTTCCTATTTTTTTCACAAATGCACTTCATATTCCTTTGCATTCAACCATTCAATCAACTCCTACTTCGTCAACTTCCTCTAGTGTATCATGGCCAATACTGTCAAGGATGTTCCTCCTCAGTCAATGTTTTGGTGTTTTTATTAAATTAATCATATTCACATGTTTCATAACATAAATCATGTAACCTCAACATAATTACAGTCTTGGGGAAAATAGGGTGTTACATAGGGTTAAGGGATTGATGGATTTCTTGGTAATATATTATAGGATAGGGTGGCTAGAATGGCCTAGTTCTTCATGGATACATCCCTCCATTCTTTGTTTGAAAAAAGGTTAACCCTTTTCTTCATTTTTGTATGGTATTACATGTTAGGTTTCATTGTACTTATAATCACTCATTTCTTTGTAGGTATAAATACAAGGTAAGGTGAGTTTGTAACATCGCTACACAACATAGTTGGCTAGGAGGGTGTTACCTACTAGGTTATTATTTTTATAATCAATCATGCAATTAACCATGTCTAAGAAATCATGTAAATCAACAACTAAATAATATTATAAGTAGTAGAACATCAAGTAATTTTAATACTTTTCCTTCTTGATAACCAACCCATTTTCTAAACCAATGCCCAACAAGTAGATTTATAATAAAGGGGAAATCACACCAAAGTGGAATATTTTCATAAAACTAACGCAATCACATGAATCCATGTGTTTCCCACTTGACATGACATTAATATCAATGAGAGTGTGGGATAAAACTATAAGTACACAGTAATATAACTCACTATATACATCCAAATGATCAACCAAATGTGATGGTGGTGAGGCCTCTATATCTATAGTACCCCAATACCCCTCATGGTTATGATGTGTGAAAAAACTCACTCTTTATCCTAATGAATACCCTTGATTATTTAGGTACCACTTCCAACTATGGGGTTCCTCTAGAAGGAATACACTATTCCAGTCTAACTCTTGATGAATACCCCAAGTTGGTTAGGTAGTACCACTATCTTGGAGTCCCGTAGACCCAAAAATTAGTACATTTGGGTTCACAATTTCACATGAAATTAATGTTTAAAAAAATTAACAAATGTCAAACATGACTATATTTAATATAAAATTGATTTCAAGATCATCATGACACATATTCGACATTTGTAGCATTGACTACACATCATAAAGCTGACAATGACCACATCAAAAGTTGATTAGTTTATTACCATTATTCATCGGTTAACCTAAACTATCTAGACTTTGTATTAAACATTCACACTTTCATGCAGCATGGAATTTCATATTTTTAGAATCATTGGAGAATCCTTATCATTCAAATATATGTCATATAGATGACATATATGCTGGAAATATGACATCAATTTCATGTTTAAGCCATTGGAAAAATGTCAAAATGAACATGTAGTTACAAGAAATGTTGAATTCTCGACATATATCTAATGTAAATATTGAACGTTCAATCTGAGGATCACATTTGAGAAATCAAAATCATGTAAAAAAATAAACATGTGATGATCTCTCAACCTTTAATTCCCATGGGTGTAGAATTTAAAATCAAATTCTGTAGCAGCTACAATCTCTCGAGCTTCTCTTGATTATCATATGGGCCAAAAAATACTCCTCCAATAGAGTTATATCTTTTATGTTATTCACACAAGTCAATATTGCTCATAACTAGGTGCTAAACCTCATACATCGACAAAGCACTCGAAGCCCTTCTCTTATGTTTTGAGAGATTAATATCCAAGAACTCCTCCACAAGAAACCACCAGATTCTTGTCTTGAGTTGAACTCCTTTCTCTTATCTTCCATATGACCATGCACTGGAGACCATAATCTTACCGGAATGTTGGACCATCGGATTTCCAAAACATGTCAACATGCTTCCTTCTTGCCTAATCTGGTGGATGATGAAATCTCATTCATTGATCAAATGAAATGATGAATGGTTAATGAAAACAAATCTACCACCATAAATCTCATAGCTGTATATTGGACCTTCGATCTTCCCTTTTACACAATCACCACAAAAATTGTGGGTCCCTGTGGAACTCTGAGTACCTTGGAACCTTTCCCCTTGATGTGTTTCTCCTTATGTTGATGCCTCTATATCTACATGACATATTCCATGCACCATATCATTGGGATTACAACTCTTAATACACTAACAATACCTTAGTCCAATATGTCATGGCACCCAACCACGTGGACCTGCTGATGTGGAATTTCCATGCTTCTCTTTCGACTAGGCTACCATGTGTCCCCTTGATATGTGAATTTCACATGCTCCAATTTCCAAATGGACACTAACATGTTTCATCTTCTTTATGGGCCATGTGTCACCCTATGATTAGTTTTATACATGTGCTAACATATATCGAGATCATATTGTCGAATGTTTCTTATGTTCTTACTTTGATATTGGTTTGATCTGATAGGTTAACTCTTGCATAATTTATTCAATCCATTATCCTTTGTACCCTTGATATGTTATTCAAATGGATGGTTTGATATTGTCTCCATCACACCTCCATTGTGCCTCATATCACCATTGATATTCCTTTTTGATGGATGAATTCCATGTATGTTAGACACTAGATTGTTGGGATTTCAAATCTTTACCCCACCCGCTCACTTCTGATTCGATGAGATCGATGGTCAGGGTTGTTCCCTATGAGGATATGATGGCTTATATATTTCCTTAAACAATACCATTTGGGTGTTAAATTCCTTCTACCCTCTAAGTTCCAATAGATTTATTATCCATCGATCTGACCTTGGATTCAACAATCAGATATGATTCTATCACTAGAATGTCGGGTGTCATAAATCTCACAGTCTCAACCAATTTACAAACTCTCAATGCCCATGGTCCGCTATAACAAGGACCTCGATGTAGAGCTAGATCAAATGATCACAATCCTCTAGTACTATATGATGAGGATTCAACTATGTCTCAATCCCACAATTAGGACTTGACTCAAGTTTAATCCAATGACCATTATTACTCCCTATTTTATATCACTTGGTGTGATATGGATAATTGATCCTTTGAGTGATCAACAATCTATGATTGTTGTGTCTTCTTCTGCACGAAAAAATTGCAAAAATTTTCTCGTATATGCACACAATACTAGTTAACACATAAAGGATATGATATGTATTCAAATACTCACATTTCATCCATTGATGCATGAAAACGCCATATAAAAACATAGGGATTCTATTAATGAATCTATACATGAATTGTACAAAGGCATTCTCACCTTCTAGGTGTGATTTACATTCATCTAGACTTCAATTGACCTATTGACCACACTCGACATCTTACATACTCAATTAATCACTCTTTGTCCCAACACACACATCCACCATCCTACTGATGCTCGTAGGATTGCAAATTATAAAGGTAAATGTATAAATTGTTCAATCGGTTTCAGACCCTAAACACAGTTTCTAAATTCTACAATAATCCCTAGGATCTCTTAGATCCATAACATCCTCAACCATCCCTAGGTTCTATATATATATTACGCTGAGATCTTCTAAACCAAGGTAGATTCAATTACACATAAAATCAACTCAAAAAACCTATCTCATACGAGACTTTTATAACTCAATTTACATATAAATTACAAAAATTCATGCTTAGGGAACCCACTCCCTTAGTAAATGTCAAGACCCTTAGGTCCAATCAACAAGGTTGATCTTGGAGGTGAAGTTCTCCTGCATCAACATGTAATTACACTAATCATCGAACAAACATCGAATATTGATGCTAATATGTTTTGAATTAAAAAAATATGAAATTATACATGAAATAACAATAAGATACACAATAGGATCAAATGAAATTTAAACATAATTATATGAATATTACCATACGATGATATAAAATTACTATTACTATTACATTTATTATTACTACTTGACTATTACTATAATGATATGATGACTAAAAATAACAATATGACTATGGTTCAATGTTAGAAATGAGTTGAAATTATTTGACTTTAAATTGGATTAATAGAAGCATATTGTAGTATACCTGAGCCATTAAAATTGAAACAAAAATAAGATATATAGAGATAATAAGTGTAGAAAACCATATACAAGTGGTAATGAGATAAAAATATGAATATTAAACCCTTGTATTAATTACATTCAAAATAAACAAAGAAATATTCACTTGCCTCTTAAGCTAGGGTGGCCTTTCACTGATAAAATATCCAAATACAATAATACTTGAAGGGATATTACATAGCCTCCTATATCTTTAAATAGATACTCAAATAGAAAAATCCTAGATACTTGTGGTCCCATCATTAATGAGTACCTATCACCTAGTGGGCCTTATTTAATAAAGATGACCTTTTTACACTAAATAACTATTCACTTCTATCCAATGGGACTTATTCAAATAATATGGTATCATACATTAATTAACTAAATCTCAGGTAGCCTAAAGTAGGGTGGTTATGCTAGGACTCTAACATGCCCTCCCTCTTCAAAAGTGTCATTTTCCTCAAGGTTAAAGGTGAGGAAATTGCTACATAATTATTTTTGGTTCCCATGTGGCATATTTTAGTTGCATATCATTCCACTAGATAAAAAAAAATCATACCATATGTTGGTTCATTTGATGCTCTCATTTTTTCAATACTTCTCTCAGTTGGATCCAAATGGAGTCTTTTGTTATAAAAACAATATTGGGGAGAAATAAAATAGAAAACGAATGCATAAATAAAACATAGAATATACACAATGCAATAGAGACACAGATATACATGGTTCATCCAATGTGGGCTACGTCCACTAGAGAAATTTCCAGGTCCTTCCTTTTTATTATCCAGCAAATGAAGGGATACAATCTACAACACACCCACTATAAATTCCTCTTCTTTCTCTCACAATATCCTCCTTCAGAATACAATATTCATAATGATGCATAGCCATAATAGATTTCCCCAAGGAAAAGAGGGTTTCCTTCTAGGGAAAAAAACCCTAACATAAATTCTATCATCGTATCTATGACCTTATAATTAATGATCCATATTTACTATGAAATTAGAATATACATTTACAAGAAATTTTTTTCTTCAGGGGCTTCTCCCTTGAACCCCCTCTAGGGGCCCACTTTCCCCTGAATCTTGCAAGGGAGGAAATCCCCACTGCAACCCCCCCACGTGGAGGGGTGTATAGTCTTCATGGGGTATAAACACAACTGAAAACAAAGACCTATGAAACAAGAAGATAATTAGGCTCCACAACCAACAATATCTCACTTGGAGATTGATCAGAACAACTCCACTACTATTGTACCTGTTGGACTATACTCCACCATGCACCTAGAAAATTTCTCATCTTCACCTTTATTCTTGAACACCAACTAAAAATGAGTAGGAACTCAGTTTCTCCCTGGTTACTCCCTTTGTTAATATCTCTCTATGATTTTGGCTAGTGTGTATATTTTCCAACTTCATATTTCCATCTTCCAAGTTGGATCATATGAAATGTTATCTGATATGTATATGCTTAGTTTTCGGATGGAAGGATGATTTATTTGCAATATGAATGACACTCTCACTATCACAGTACAACCTGATATTCTCCTACTTATTTCCAAATTCCTCCATAAACCTATGTAACCAAATCATTTCTTTACTAGTCTCTGAAGTAGCAACATAATGTGCTTCAGTTGTTGAAAGTGAAACAACCTTTTGCATTTTCAAAATCCAACTTATTGATATTCCAACTATAGTAAAAACATACCCTGTGATGCTCCTCCTGCTATATTTTTCACCTGCCATATCTGAATCAACATATCCTTGTAGAACATTGTATGAAACTCCAAAACATAATGCATGAGTAGAAATACCTCTCAAATACATGACAATCCACTTTACTACATCCCAATGTTCTTTACCTGTATTGTTCATATACCTGCTCACAACTCCCACTACATGTGCGATATATGGTCTTTTGAAAACCATCGCATACATCAAGCTTCCAATTATTGATGAATAAGGGACCCTGTACATGTATTCTATCTCCTCTTACATATTGGGACACATTTCCTTTGTTAATTTTAAATGGTTGGACAAAGGTATACTAACTAGTTTTTCATTCTTCATTTTAAACCTCTCCAACACCTTCTCTATGTACTCACCCTGAGACAATGTCAATTTGTGATTTTTCATATCTCTTATTATTCTCATACAAAGGATTTTATTTGTAGAACCTAAATCCTTCATCACAAATGAATTACATAATTTATTCTTGAGCACACTTATATCCTGCATATTAGACCCTGCAATAAGCATGTCATCTACATACAATAGCAAGAAAATGTAGCTTCCATTTTCTAGCCTTTTAAAATCAACATAGTGATCATAATGGCATATATTATAACCTTGTTCTTTCATAAACCTATAAAACTTCAAATACCACTTCAATCGAGCTTGATTTATACCACACAAGCTATTCTTCAAACTCCATACCAAATTTTCCTTCCCTTTGACCTCATACCCCTATGGCTTCTGCATATAAATCTCTTCCTCCAAATTGCCATGGAGAAAAGTTTTTCTTACATCTAATTATTCAATATGTAAATATTCGACTACCACAAGATTTAAAATAGTCCTAATTGAAGTCATTTTAACAAAAGGAGAAAACATTTCATCAAAATTTCTACCTTTCTTTTGTGCAAATCCCTTTACAACAAGTCTAGCCTTGTACCACATTTTTCCTCCATTTTCGTCCTTCAACTTGTAAACTCGTTTATTGTGCAATGCTATTTTTCATGTAGGAAACTGAACCAAATCCCAAGTTTGGTTTTTTACCATGGAATCCATTTCCTCTTTCATGCCTTGCTTCCACTTTTTTTAAGTGCCTAACCACATTGCCTCTTCATAACATTCTAGTTCACCAGAATCAGTGAACAATAAATAATACAATGAAGGAGAGTATCGTTCAGGGGGTCTAATTAGCTTGGTAGACATTCTAACAACACTTGCAGGAGTTTGAGGTACATGTTTCTCCTATTGTTGTACATATTGATTTCCTGCTACCTTTGGAATTTCGTTTTCAATTATCTCATCAAGCATGGTGTATTTTGTTTTTTCTTTTACTTGTTTCTTTCCCTGCAATTGATCTTTGTGCATTACCTTCTCATTGAATATGAAATATCTAATCCTAATGATTTTGTGTTTTTCATAATCCCATAAGAGATAACCAAAATAATTAACACTGTATCCAATAAAGGTACACTTCTTGGATTTTTCCTCAAGATTTGTTCTATTTTCTTTATCAATATGGACAAATGCTTCACAACCAAAAGTATTCAAAAAAAAAATATTTTACATTTTTACCTATCCATTTTTCCTATGGAATTCTACCATCCAAATGTCTTGAAGGTCCTCTGTCTATTATGTAAATAGCAGTATCTATAGTATCTTCCCAAAACTATAAGGAAAAACCAACATGAAATCTCATACTCCTTACACGCTCCATGATTGTCATGTTCATCCTTTCTGACACACCATTTTCTTGTGGTGTTCCTGGAACTATCTTCTCTCTATGAATCCCATGGTATGAAAAGTAATCATCAAATTCCTTGCTACAATATTCACCTCCATTGTCTGATCTGAGACACTTCAACCTTTTTCCTGTCTCATTCTCAACCAAAGCTTTCCATTTCTTAAAAGTATCAAAAACATCATATTTTTGTCGAATGCAATAAACCCAAGTTTTTCTAGTTGCATCA
>JASDQU010207875.1:28582-46841 GCA_032191745.1 Picea mariana | reverse complement strand
CTCGATGCCGAAATGCATCAAGGATCGGCGATCAACGATATTCTTGTTGTAGATAAAAATGATTGTATTAACTTTTCTAGATTTCCCCAACCCCAATAAAGCGCTTCAATCATCAACGATTTCTTCTTTTCCTTTGTTAACTTATATCCTTCTTGTATCTTTGTTGGTGCCGAAAAAAGGATCTCCTATCTCTTGAAACTTTGTGAAAATAACTTACGTAAACCAAAACCACCTTCTGCCGATGTCGATGAGGATCAGTGCTCAACAACTGTTTTTATCATGTGGTTCCTTTACTTACTCGAATTGTCTCGGATGCTGAACCCGAGCGCGTTAGGTGCAGTATTTAGCTGTCGATTCTTAATTTAGGGGTCAAGTTCTTTTTAGACATGATGTTTCACAAGCTCAAACAAAACTGACTTGATTATAAGATTCATGAAAACAAAAACAAATATAAACCATTTCTCAAAGTGAAACTGATTCACATAGTAAAAGAAAACAAGTGGTACCCAAAAGTGATAAAATTTGATAAGGATTTTTAGGGTGTGTTGAGTTCTCAATAGTACCATAAAATTCTATTGTAATAATTACAAAGGATTACAAGTTATTTCAAAATTGTCTACTCTTAACAATTCAATCATAGTTATCAAACGATTTATATAATAGAATAAAATTATCATTCTCTGCATGTGCATGTTCAACAATTAAGATTTTCATTCTTTCAATATCATTATTTTCATTACTCTATTATCTGAACAGAAATTTTCTGTAGTCAATTCTCATATGACTACTTTAGTTTGCAACTTTCTCATTGCAATGTCTGAAAGCCCCTGAATTGTTCTCAACTCCATGAGTTAGTGATAATTGTAACATTTCAATTCTTAGCATACTCATTTCCGTTAAATAACATATATGAATGCATTCAAAAAAATGCTTTGAACCCTAACAATTTTATCATGTATAAGTGTAACTCTACCACTTACACACTTTCATGATTTATTCACACCTATTGTTCAATGCACTCTTGTATTGGCTTCAAATTTTTTTATATCTAATTCATGTATCTCACCATTGGTAATGGGAAAGTTTTTCCAATGCCCCAACACATTGTCCATACACTTCTATTGCTTGCTCAACTATTTGGATGCCTTCCTTTTCGACATGAACGCTACACCAAGAATACAATTCTCTGGTGTTCATCAGTGTTAGCAAAAAAGTTTCATTCCAAACATTATTTAGTAGTAAGAAGTTCAATGGATATTTTTGTGACACATAGAATTTCCATAGCCAACCATGCCATGGTCTCATACGTGAATAGCTTGTTGGAATTTATTCCTACAATAGGGTCATACCCTTTAACTTCTTTGGTTATTAGTTCATAATCAATATAACATGACATCCTACTATGTCATTTGTATGCATTCAAAAGATAACATCTTGTATAATTACCACAATCCTCCATCCTTTACCACGCCTAGTGGTATCTTATTTACATTAATGCATTCAACTAAAACAATAATGTGATTTTATAAAAGAAACTCCGACTAAGGGAATTCTTACCTAAATTCATTTCAACAATTATGCAATAAAAGTACATAAACTCATACCTGCATAGCTTCCATTAAATAAATTTAATGCTACCCAACTAATTGTTATTAGTAAGAGCTTCCTTCATATGGATGTCTTCCATATGCAACAACATCATCAACAACACTTGCAGCCATGCAATAATTATTTCTTTCCTAGCATAAAAAAAATGTCATTAACAACTTTCATAATCATATATAACAATAGACTACTTCTAGAGATCATCATTTTATATAGATATTAACAAATCTACATTCATTACAACATATATATATGCACTAATACTGCATCACTAGCATGCTCATGAATGCATAAGCATTCCATTTTCATGTACTATGTATGGTTTTCCAACAAGCCATAACATAATTGTTGCTACAGTAATTGCAACAACCTCTTTCTCCTGAACCACTTTTCCTTGTTGTTCTTGGCTATCTCAAGTGTTATTTAGTTCTTGTATCCTTGTGTACTCTTGTTGAAATCATTGGACATGCTTGGTTTCATCTTCAGTACCTTTCCATCCCAATCACTTTTGGATACTTTTGCATTTCCATCCAAATACTATGTTGATATTAAATTTCACATTCCTCTATTCATGGATCCCTCTGACCTGACACCCACATGATCAAATTACATAACCACTCATGATCTCTTATTGACCTTGGATCTTCAACATTCATTTACTTGCTGGATCAAATTGCTTTTCAACTTTCCCTCTCTGAACACTTCAGTACTTGCAGTTGTTGAAACCATTATTTTCTCCATTCCTGACCCATCTAGTTTCAACTTGACTTGCATATTCAATTTACAACATGCCATAATGATGCACATATGTATTATTTTCCATCTTCATAAAATTAATCCGGAAGTAGTTAGAATTGCTTTTAATTTCCATCATAAATTCCAGCGATGCTTCCAACCCATGGAATGTCACCCATGGCTCTTTTCCTCTTGAGATGGTTTCTCTTTAGGTACCATATATTTTGCATTCTATACCAAGCATATAATTATTTTCATCTTCACGGTTCCTCATTAATATTTCATTGTACATTGACAATGCACTCAACAACTTTGGAATGTAATCAACATCCCTCTTCATTGTTTTCACAGTTATTGAGTGATACAATAAACTCAAATAACTTGGAATTCCCCTAGTAGTACCCTTTTCCACTATCTTTTAGTTACTCTTGAACTTTATACAATTTTGGAATGCTCTCATATTTACGTAATTCTTGTTGGAATACTGAGAGGGAGGGTGAATCAGTATTAGTATTTTTCTTTCTTTAACCATAATATAATATTCAATGATATTCAATCAACATTCAATATAACATCATTACCATAAATCAATGCATAAACAACACATATACACAATAAACCAAAGTTTTACGTGTAAACCCAATGCGGGTTAAAACCATAGAACTCTTCTCTTAATTGTCAAAGAGTACATTCATTGGAAGCACCAACTTCCTATTTATCTAGCTACAACTGGAAGGAGTCTCCAACCCCCTATTTATAGGATACAACCTGAAGGAATATCCAACTCCATCATTTAACTGACTCCAATAGGAAAGAGGCTACAACCCCTTTTCGTTTCCCTGTCCAACCTCCCTTAAATATAGATGTAGACAACCTTGTCACTACCTCCATTGTTGTAATTAATAACCTATTTCTCCTACTATTCCTGATACTTTTTTTGTTGCTACTGATATCAATATATCATCAAGACTGCAATCATCCATACCTCACACCAAAATCCAGAAAATAGTTCTTCTAATCAAGTGCTTATAACTCACTGCAACATACATGCTCCTTGTTTCTTCAGAATAACTCCCTAACACACTCATGAAGACATACCTTTACCCTGAATATGAATTGAGTTCCAAATCCCTAATCTTCTGGATTTTTCCTCATAGGTTCGCGACTATGTGTACTATCTACCCGTGGATATCTGCGCTTTTCCTCACTGCAGGCTGCGTGTTTCCACATTTTTCCTCCTGAAACCCACATATATACTCAAGGAACCCCTGTATGAAACCCCTTCTCCATAATCGCTTCCCTTGCAAAATTCTTACTTGAATTAAATTCTTTATCTTTGACTCACTTCCCCATATATCCAACTTATATTCTCAGAAGTGAATACACATAAGTGACTTACAATTGACTCTTCTCTATGTTTAAAAGGGGAATATCATAATGACACGCAAGTACCATGCAACTCATGATGGCATGCAACTCACATGCATCATGCTATCTTTTATTTACTGCCACTTTACTTTGACATGCAACTTTTCTCAAGGGATAACATTAATGACAACCAATATCAATAATTAATTATCCCTGCAATAATTAATTAATCATTTTCGATAATTAATTAACCTTTCAACAATTAATATTTCAATAATTAATCCCTTGTTGCAAACAGTTTGACTGGTCAAGCTTCTTTATGACCTTCTAGAGGATTCTATAATATTCTTGAGGGTCCTCCAACTTCTCAAAGCCATATCTCCTCAACCATGAGGAACTACGTGGTGTAACATATATCACTAAAAATGGCATGATGCGTGCTATCCATATATGATAGTCTTACATGCAAGTATATTGACCTCCATGTCTTTATTCATTGGTCAACTGTGAGTTCCATGAACAACCTGTCACTAGATCCTCTCACATGGACCATATACCAAGGGCACCTCTCAACCATATTACCACCATCACCAACACATGCATATACCAAGCATGTACCAAAGTCACTAACATACCATCACAAGATATGTGCCTATACCATACCATGTACCAACTTGTACCATGCATCAACCATCCACATCAACACCTGTACCATACCATGTACATCAACCTATAAATCAACCTGTACCATACCATGTACATCAACCTATAAATCAACCTGTACCATGATCCATACCATAAAAAGTGCATCAACCATGCACCAAACCTATACCATTTCATCAATGATATGCCATATCATGCCATACACCATGTACCATAAGATATGCTAAACAAGTAATACCAATGGTGTACCTCAACCAAGTACCATCATCACCAAGAGATGTATCCTATCCATATGCTACCATATACCAAGTGTATACCTTAACAATGTGTTAATATCAACAATAAACCTATAACACGACAAACAATTGTCCAACGATCTTTTCCAAATCTCTAGGGATTCTAGACTTCTCCAAGGTTTGACATCAATATCTAAGATCACTCTCCAAGGGTTGACATGAATGAGAACCAACTGTCCAAACCAACTATCCAACAATATCCTCCTTTTGCATTGATGGTAACACCAACATTAATGGCAATACTTAGACATGGAACCACCATGGTCATGCTCCCCCTATGGCCATCACTCCTCATCAATGTTTCTATCTCTCCCCATTTGACACCAATGGAAAAGGGTATATTCCTTGGGGATACTCCCCTTGTATTCATGCCTCTTTTCTTCTCTCTCCCTTTGAAATCCTGGGAAAAAGGGTAGCTATCTCTTTGGGGATGATCCACCTATTTGAGATTTCCTTGGGGATACTCTCCCTATATTCACTCTTCTGATCTCTTCTTTGAATATTTCTCTCCCCTTTAATTCTCTGCAAGTTGTCGTGGAAATAAAATGTAGGTCTTCATGTACCTACTTCCTTTTATAGTTTTTTTCCATTGGTGCTTCCTCTTGTAAATAATTGACATATATAAAAGAATTCAAAGTTTAAGCATTCAAATATTTCATTATAATAAACATCCAATTGTCTCTGAGTTAGTCTATGAATCAATCTGTCCTAAACTCGTGCTCTCATCCACTGACATATATCTATCCAATCTTTCCAAGTGTCATATGAATTCATAATTTTCCATGTGACCCATAGTGTTCATGATTATTCTACTCAGTTGTCCACAATGGTGACCCATCTGTCATTGAACCACTCTTAATCAAACATTTGTAACACCACTCTGAAACACTTCATGTTATCTAAAGGATAGATCTTTTAACTGTAACAGCTACTGCATAGACTCCCCCTGTTCAATATTAATATTATATGGGAGTCTCCAACCCATATGGCTTAAAAAAATATCCTCTCTAATGCAAAGTAATCTTCCCCTTTATCATTTTCCTTAATTTTGATACTTTCTTCTTGGATTATAACATCTTCCCTTCTGCATGTGGATTCAACATGATTTTGCGTTGCTGCAAATCTTGTGAGTACGATCTCTGGGACCTAGTTTTAATTGACATGTTCTTATTGTTTTTCATTTCTTCTCCAAACATTTATGTATCTGACATATTCCTTTTTTATTGTAGATTTATCCTGATCTTGTACTGCTACAAATCCTGAGAGTATGATTTTTGGGTTTCCTTCATTCATCTGTTCTTATTTCCCCTGTTCTTGTTTTCTTTTACAAATCTTATTATATATGATATCATTGTTCTCTTTTGTAGAGGTATCCATCATGATTATATAATTATGAGCTATATGTCCATAGTTGTGGCATTTGTATCTTTCTACTTCATTGCTCAATGAACCAAAACTGTTTTGGTTTCTATTATATGCTTCATAAGATTTTAAGTACCATGCATTGTTACTTCTATTCTTGGGATAGGCTCTACACTTTACAACATTATGTCCAAAATTATCACAGTTAAAACAATGACCATAAAAGAATATTTGATACCTGAGAATAGATGATCTTATTTGTGATGCACTCATTCTGAATTTGTCTTCTTGAGTCTTCTTTACTTATGGAATGTTTTTCTTTGGGGCCATGCATTCTTCCTTCTTGAAGAAATATTTGACAACCTATGCATAGATTCTTTGTTATGCTTCTTGTTCTATTGTCATGGAGCTCAACCCTTTCTCATTTTGTACTTGATTGTATCCTATTTTGGATTTATCATCTGATGATATTTGACTATCGATGATTCGATCCAATATTATGGTACTCTTTTGCTGCATATATTTCCTTTGAATATCTTTCCTTAAAGAGACTACTTCTACTTCCAAGCTTCCAATAAGTTTCTTCTTTTCTTCTAACTGAATTCTAAGAATTTCATCAATTCTCTTGCCTTCTTCTATTTGAATTTTTAGACTCGTGATAATATACTCTATTTCTTCAGAGTTGTAATTCTAAGATCCCTCTTTCATTTTTAATTCTTCCTTGAGTGACTTGCTTTTCTTTCTTTCCTTTCTAAGTTCTTCTAATGCAATAATCAACTTTGCTCTGAGATTGACTTCACCTTATTATTTGGAATCATCTTCTAATTCCATGAAGAGTACTCTTTTTGAATGACTGTCACTATCATTATCCTTCTTGTCTGATGAGGAAATGTCCTCTCTTGAGTAGAAACTTTTCTTGAACAATTTGTTTCTTCTCTCTTTTCCTTTTCTATATTTTTTTTTCCTTTTTCAAGCTTCTTCTTCATCATCGTATTTATTCCTGTGAGGAAACTTAGAGGCAAACTGAACTATACCACCACAATTCAACATTTCAATGAAAGTATACCTTTATACTTACCGGTTCCTTTCTTTAATTTCCTTATCAAGTTAGCCATCTCTTCATCTTCATCTGAATCATCATTGCAACTGTAACTTGGTTTTGACTTTGCTTTTGATTCTTCTTTGTCTTCTTCGATGCCTTGAAAGTTGTTTCCTTTGTGACTGGGTTCTCCTTTTCTATTCGCATTTCATAAGCTATAAATATATGATGCAGGAGCATCGCAAGGGCATGTAAGCATAGCCAGCAGTGAGACAGTGCGGAGATAAGAGACAGCTGGAAAAGCACCGAGCACATTTTTTGAAAATGTTTTGAAATATTAATGAAGTCATTAAGTAGAGGCATTCTTGCATTATTGTAAAAGGACCTTGAGCGATCCGCTCTCGTCCATAGTAGATAGGAGCCTTTATGTGTAATGAATGTAGGTAGATAGAATTTAATGCTTAGATTAGACAATTTAGAGTGCAAGAGGGAAACAGGATATAGACACCCTCATAATGTATCATTTGTAACATTATCATTTTCAGTAATAGAGAGTGTACAGAGCTGGAGAAGAAAACTGTGTTTGAAAACACCCATGTACAGTGATTTGAATTAATACAAGGAGCCTTAATTCAGACTCATGGAGTTGTGGTTATTTTCTGTATGCGTATGTTGAATAGTATGTTCATGGTCATTTACTCTTTCTGTTATACATTTGCTTTATATGTTGTGTATATGATTTCATGCTTTGTGTTTGAATTCTGAGAGAGAAAGAGTAAGGGAAATGAGTTTCAATTGTTTTTCTATCCGAGCGAGAGTTCCTGCAAGGAGTGCAGTTGAATTGTCCGCAAGGAGTGCATTAACAAAGGGTTTAGAGGTTTGTCTCTGAAAGCTTAGATAGGATAGCCTTTGTTCTCATTTCCTCAGAAGTGCAATTAGGCACTGGATCCGTGCAAAGTGTGCGCAGGCCGAGAGTAGTTTCAGGGTTTGTAAGACCTAGAGGACTATTGAGAGACTACTGCTACAGAGAGTGCGCAGAGTTGAAATACTTCAATTCTTTGAAGTAATTGAATAATTTTCCACAAGGAGTGCGTGCAGGAGTCTTGTTTAAGACTCGGAGTTGGAGAAAGCTTAGGAGGGATAGAGTTTTCGCAGTTGTCGAAGAAAATCATAGAAGGTTGGTTCCTTGAGGCGTTGAAAGGAGGCGTCGCAAGTTTGTGTTGCAGGCAGTTAAGTTCCGTGGAAAAACACTTTGTTTACAAGTGCAAAAGTTCTTGAAGGGAGAACAAACAGTTCAAATTCTCCATGGAGAATTCACGAACTCTCGTGAGCCGTCAGATCTTGCAGACAAGCGGGGAGATTATGGTGGCCGCTATTCTAAAGCACAAGCCCAAGGGAAACTAGATCCATTGATCAAGATCAACGTGGACCATTGGATATACCCCTAAAAGTTCATTTCGGGAATTCGTGGGTCGAAGGACTGAAGCTTCGACGTTTGGATTCGCGAAATTGCGAAGTCTAAAACCCCGATAATGCAGAAAGTTTCATAGTGGGGGCCAGTACTTGGACACGTGCCAGAGTCCAAGAATTTTGGCGTTTCAGAGTTTTGTGAGAAGGAGAACCAAAGGCATTGTAGCGAGATTCGCGAAGTCACGAAAGATGAGAAGCAAAAAGTGTTAAAGTTAGGTCTAGCCGGTGGTCACGCACAGAGGGCAGTGACAAGAGAAGGAGCATGCCCGTATCAGCATTTCGGGTACCGCAAGATTTGGAAGTAAGAGTTGGGAGTTTCAACTCATGAACTCGCGAGTGGTGAGTTGTGACAAGTGCTTAGGCACATCGGAATTTTGGGTCTCGGAAGGTGAAGAGTTGAAGATTTGGGAGGAGAAGTTGTGAAGTCGCGAACTCCAAGGTTTCGAAAATCGCAAGAAACACGACCACATCATTTGGTCAAAAGAAGGTTGGAATTGAGGCTTCGTGTTCTATCACATGAGCTCAATTCGTAAGAACCTGTGGAGAATCATCATTTGGTGTGTGTTGGATTCCCCGAAGAGGAATCAAAGAGTCAATCCAACTCAAGGGCGGAAAGTAGAGATATCATGTAGTGGACTGTCGATCCGAGGGCCGATAGGGTCTGCATCTGCGTCATCTGGTATTAGAGCCTGATTCTTGTTTGTATATTTTAGGCAGGAAAAGCGAGAAGGAATTTCAACCATGCCGTCGAGGAGAAGAGACAGGAAAAAACCCGATCCGCCAGAGGATACGGAGGTGTCAAGAGAAAGAGGTAGGTAGGTGCAGAATCTAGAAGTGGAAAGAGATCTGCATGACATTCGTGCCAGACTCATGGATGTGGAAATAAAACAAAGGCACACAACTGATATTGGAGATGTCAGTGAGTCCGAAAGTGAAGATGACACTGGACATGAAGAAGAAGAAATTACAGCAGAAGATGCAGCACATGAACGCTTGATTAGAGATGTTGCAAGATTGAGTGCAAGAGACAAAATGGACATTCCAGTTTATGAGGGAAACTTGGATGTTGAAGAGCTTCTAGACTGGATTAGAGCTCTAGACACATATTTTGACTATGAAGATGTCGAAGAAGACAAGAAGGTCAAACATGTTTTCACGAGACTTAAAGGACATGCAACATTGTGGTGGGATGAACTGCAAGCTGACAGACACTGCCAAGGTAAGCAAAAAATCAAGAGTTGGGATAGGATGATTGCAAAGATGAAAGTGAAATTCATTCTCAGAGATTACCAGATTTCTCTGTTTCGAAGAATGCAGAACTTGAGACAGAAGCTGATGACAGTGAAGGAGTACATTGAAGAGTTCTACAGGCTGAACATCAGAGCAAGTCATCGTGAAAGTAATGATGAAAAGGTTGCCAGTTATATGAATGGCTTGAGATACAAAATTTAGGATGAGATGAGCATCTGAATGGTGGAAGATGCTTATCAAATGGATCTAAAGGTAGAAGATAAGCTGAGCCAAAAACAAGGTCAAAGAGGCTGAGGTAGAAGTCAAGCCAGGGACAAATCAGTCGTCCAAGATAGAAATTAGAAGCCTAAGGAAGAATGGAAGAAACCTCAGATTGAGAGAGGTGGAAGCTCACAGAAAGGGAAATATGCTGGACAGAGAAGACAGTATACTAATCAGAGAGGAGAGTATGTTGATAACAACATTTTTCCTCATACTAGAGGTAGAGGAAGAGGAAGAGGTGGAGTGATAAAATGCTTCACGTGTGGAAAGGTTGGACACAAGTCTTATGAATGTCTAGACAAGAAGAAAGAGGAAGGAGAGACTCACGTCGCTGAAGCACAAAGGTGAAATGTTGAGGTAGAGGATGCTGAAGGCAGAAGATCGTTGATGATGCAAAAATCTCTTTTAACACCAGAGAAGGAGGTGGAGAGTTCAGTCCAAAGAAATAGACTTTTTTGGACTATGTGCAAAACCAAAGACTGGAAATGTAAAGTTGTTGTATATAGTGGTAGCACAGATAATCTCATTTCAACAGAGATGGTAGAAAAACTGGAGCTGGAGATGATTGATCATCCAAGCCCNTGATAACAACATTTTTCCTCATACTAGAGGTAGAGGAAGAGGAAGAGGTGGAGTGATAAAATGCTTCACGTGTGGAAAGGTCGGACACAAGTCTTATGAATGTCCAGACAAGAAGAAAGAGGAAGGAGAGACTCACGTCGCTGAAGCACAAAGGTGAAATGTTGAGGTAGAGGATGCTGAAGGCAGAAGATCGTTGATGATGCAAAAATCTCTTTTAACACCAGAGAAGGAGGTGGAGAGTTCAGTCCAAAGAAATAGACTTTTTTGGACAATGTGCAAAACCAAAGACTGGAAATGTAAAGTTGTTGTATATAGTGGTAGCACAGATAATCTCATTTCAACAGAGATGGTAGAAAAACTGGAGCTGGAGATGATTGATCATCCAAGCCCATACAAAGTTTCATGGTTGCAAAAAGGACATCAGGTAAATGTCACTAAGCAATGTTTAGTTGAGTTTAAAATAGGAGGGTATAAAGATGAAATACTATGTGATGTTATTCCTATGGATTTTTGTCATCTATTGCTGGGTAGACCGTGGCAATATGACAGGAATGTGATTCATGACGAGTGAATGAACACATACACCCTAGAGAAGAATGGGAGAACTCACATGCTGTTGTCGATCAAAGATAAAGAGGTGAAACCAAAGGTGAGAAACACTGTACTTCTCATGAGTGGGAAGGAACTTCTTACAGAGGTTAAGAACAAGGAGGAACCACAATTCATTGTGGTCAGGAAGCCAAAGATTGTTTTAACCAGCAGAAGGGTAGATGATTTACCAGAAGAGGTTCAGGAACTGCTGGAAGAGTTCGCTGACATAGTAGTGGAGAAACTACCTCGTTCGTTGCCACCGATTAGAAGTATAAATCATCAAATTGATCTCATACCTGGAGCTAGTTTTCCAAACAAAGCAGCATACATATTGACACCGTAGGAGAATGAAGAGGTCAAAAGACAAGTCCAGGATTTGTTGGACAAAGGTTTGTTCAAAGAAAGATTGAGTCTGTGTGTTGTTCCGACAGTGCTCAGTCCGAAGAAAGACAAAGGCTGGAGGATGTGTATTGACTTGAGGGTGATCAAAAAAATAACCATCAGGTACAGATTTCCATTGCCAAGGATGGATGATCTGATGGATTGCTTGAGTGGGGCCAAGTTTTTTTCAAAGATTGATTTGAAAAGTGGATATCACCAAATCCGCATGAGAGAAGATGATGAATGGAAGACAGCCTTCAAGACTAACGAAGGTTTGTATGAATGTCTTGTCATGCCGTTTGGTTTAATAAGAGTGTCGATTACTTTCATGAGATTGATGAACAAAGTCCTGAAGGATTTCATCGAAAAATTTGTCATTGTGTATCTTGATGACATACTGATTTTCAGTAAAACAAAGGCAGAGCATCTAAAACATTTGGCCACAGTGATGCAGAGGTTACAGCAAGAGAAGCTGCTGACAAACATGAAGAAATCCTCATTCATGAAGACAGAGCTCATTTATTTGGGGTTTGTTATTTCTGCAGATAAGTTGAGGATGGATCCAGAAAAGGTGGAGTTGATTAAGAATTGGCCGTCACCAAAGAATATATTTGAAGATCGAAGTTTTCATGGATTGGCTAGTTTCTACCGGAAGTTCATCAGGAATTTCAGTGGAATTAGTGCACCGATGATGGACATGGTGAAGAAGAGACACAAGTATTTTCACTGGACAGAAGAGGCTGAGAAAAGTTTTAATTTGCTGAAAAAGAAAATTATGGAACAACCAATTCTGGTGTTGCCTGATTTCCAAAAGACATTTCAAGTAAAATGTGATGCAAGTGGATTTGCAATAGGGGTAGTCTTGAGTCAAGAAGACAGGTCGATAGCATCTTTCAGTGAGAAGCTGAACGAAGCCAAGATAAAATACTCCACGTATGACAAGGAGTTCTATGCTATTATACAGGCATTGAAGAAATGGAGACATTACTTAATTCCTAAGGAGTTTGTCTTATATAGTGATAATCATGCATTGCAATTTGTGACTCAATAGGAGAAGTTGAATCAAAGACATGTTAAATGGGTTGAATATATGCAAAATTTCACTTTTGTGATTAAACATATTTCTGGAACTGCTAACAAAGTTGTTGATGCTTTGAGCAAGAAATGTTTGCTATTGCAGGAGTTCAGAGTCAAAACATTGGATTTTGATGATCTCAAGGACATGTACAAAGATGATCCAGATTTTAAAGAGGCATATGAAGTAGCTGAGAATCCAATTCTCAGGGATAGATGCCAATGGGAAGAATACATGATCCAGGAAGGATTATTGTTTAAAGGTAATCAACTTTGTATTCCAAAATGCTCCATGAGGGAGAATTTGTTGAAAGAGAAACATAGTGGAGGATTGGCCGGACATTTCGATCATGACAAGATGTTCGCAAAGTTGAATGAGTCATATTTTTGGCCAAGAATGTGAGCAGACGTCAAAAGATTCGTGGACAGATGTAGAATTTGTCAACATTCAAAAGGAAAGAGGCAGAATGCAGGTTTTTATCAACCATTACCCATACCTGAGAGGTCATGGGATGCAGTTAACATGGACTTCATATTGGGGTTGCCAAGAACACAAAGAGGGTTTGACTCAATCTTTGTAGTAGTGGATAGATTCTCCAAAATGGCACATTTCATTCCATGTCAGAAAACCAGTGATGCAACTCACATTGTGAATCTGTTTTTCAAAGAAGTCATTCGACTTCATGGCTTACCAAGGAGAATAGTTTCGGATTGAGACACTAAGTTCGTAGGACACTTCTGGAGAACCTTATGAAAGAAGCTGGGAACAAACTTGTCATTTAGTTCAGCTAATCATCCTCAGATGGATGGACAGACAGAAGTCATGAACAAGAGTTTGGTAGACTTGCTGAGGAGTTTGGTGACAGAACACCACAGTCAGTGGGACAACATATTACCACAGGTGGAGTTTTCTTATAACGACTCACTTAATAGGAGCACAGGATAGAGTCCATTTCAAATTGTTTATGGCATGCAGCCAAGAGGAATTTCTGAGCTAAGGGACTCAGAACAGATTGCGACTAGGAGTGCTAGTGCAGAAGATTTCGCAGAGGCGATGAAGGAACTTCACAGTCAGGTGAAGGAACGATTGCAGAGTTCAAACCAAGAATATAAGCGGAGAGAAGATCAACATAGGAGACAACTTCAGTTCAAAGTTGGTGATTTGATCCTTGCACATTTGAGAAAGGAAAGGTTCCCGAGTGGAACATATAATAAACTAAAGATGAAGAAAATCAGACCATGTAAGGTCTTAAAGAAAATTGGGGCGAATGCATATGAGATTGAATTACCCGATGGGATCAGAATTTCTCCGATATTCAATATCTCAGATTTGTACCCTTATAAAGCTGAGTAAGCAGAAGTAGGTAGTGAACAGCCAGAGATTCAGTGGACAAAACAAATGCTAGTTGCAGAAAAGTCACAGATGGAGCGCATACTGGACAAAAGAGTTGGTAAGAGGACCAGGTGAAAGGAATACTTTGAATACTTGGTCAAGTGGAAGGGCCATCCAATTGAAGATGTCAGCTGGGAGAACGAAGCAGAAATCCAGAAGCATGGACAGACCATGCCTGAGCTCATGGACAGGAGCCCATGAAAATTTTCAAGCGAGGGAGTATGATGCAAGAGCATCGCAAGGGCGTGCAAGCATAGCCAGCAGCGAGACAACGCGTAGATAAGAGACAGCCGGAAAAGCACCGAGCACATTTTTTGAAAATGTTTTGAAATATTAATGAAGTCATTAAGTGGAGGCATGCTTGTATTATTGTAAAAGGACCTTGAGAGATCCGTTCTCGTCCATAGTAGATAGGAGCCTTTATGTGTAATGAATGTAGGTAGATAGAATTTAATGCTTACATTAGATAGTTTAAAGCAAGAGGGAAATGGGATATAGACACCCTCGTAATGTATCATTTGTAACATTATCATTTTCAGTAATAGAGAGCGTACAGAGCTGGAGTAGAAAACTGTGTTTGAAAACACCCATGTACAATGATTTGAATTAATAGAAGGAGCCTTAATTCAGACTCATGGAGTTGTAGTTATTTTCTGTATGCGTATGTTGAATAGTATGTTCATGGTCATTTACTCTTTCTGTTATACATTTTCTTTATATGTTTTGTATATGATTTTATGCTTTGTGTTTGAAGTCTGAGAGAGAAAGAGTAAGGGAAATGAGTTTCAATTGTTTTTTTGTCCAAGCGAGAGTTCCTGCAAGGAGTGTAGTTGAATTGTCCGCAAGGAGTGTGTTGACAAAGGGTTCAGAGGTTTGTCTCTGAAATCTTAGATAGGATAGCTTTTGTTCTCATTTCCTCATAAGTGCAGTTAGGCACAAGAGCCATGCAAAGTGAGCGCAGGCTGAGAGTAGTTTCAGGGTTTGTAAGACCTGGAGGACTATTGAGAGACTACTGTTGCAGGGAGTGCGCAGAGTCGAAAGACTTCAATTCTTTGAAGTAATTGAAGAATTTTCCACAAGGAGTGCGTGCAGGAGTCTTCTTTAAGACTCGGAGTTGGAGAAATCTTAGGAGGGATAGAGTTTTCGCAGTTGTCGTAGAAAATAACAGAAGGTTGGTGCCTTGAGGCATTGAAAGGAGGTGTCGCAAGTTTGTGTTGTAGGCGGTTAAGTTTCGTGGAAAAACACTTTGTTTACGAGTGCAGAAGTTCTTGAAGGGAGAACGGACGGTCAGAATTCTCCGTGGAGAATTCACGAAGTCCCACGAGCCATCAGATCTCGCAGACAAGCGGGGATATTATGATGGCTGCTATTCTGAAGCACAAGCCCAAGGGAAACTAGAGTCATTGATCAAGATCAATGTGGACCATTGGATCTACCCCTGAAAGTTCATTTCAGGAATTCGTGGGTTGAAGGACTGAAGCTTCGATGTTTGGATTCATGAAATTGCGAAGTCCGAAACCTTGACAAGGCGGAAATTTTCGTAGTGGGGGCCAGTACTTGGAAACGTGTCAGATTCCAAGAATTTCGGTGTTTCAGAGTTTCGTGAGTAGGAGAACCGAAGGCCTTGTAGTGAGATTCACGAAGTCGCGAAAGGTGAGAAGCTAAAAGTGCTAGAGTTAGGTCTAACCAGTGGTCATGCATGGAGGGCACTGACAAGAGAAGGAGCATGCTCGTATCAGCATTTCAGGTACCGTGAGATTTGGAAGCAAGAGTTGGGAGTTTTGACTCACGAACTCGCGAGTGGTGAGTTGTGACAAGTGATTAGGCACATTGGAAGTTCGGGTCTCGGAAGGTGAAGAGTTGAAGATTTGGGAGGAGAAGTTGCAAAGTCGTGAACTCCGAGGTTCCAAAAATCACAAGAAACACGACCACATCATTTGGTCAAAAGAAGGCTAGAATTGAGGCTTCGTGTTCGATCACGTGAACTCAATTTGTAAGAACCTATGGAGAAGCATCATTTGGTGTGTGTTGGATTCCCCAGAGAGGAATCGAAGAGTCAATCCAACTCAAGGGCGGAAAGTAGAGCGATCCTGTAGCAGACTGCTGACCTGAGGGCCGATAGGGTCTACGTCTGCGTCAATATTCCATGTAGCTCGTCCATGCTCAACACACCAAGATCTACTCTTTCTTCTAGGGATGACATTTTAGAATTAAATCTCATAGGAAGAGATCTCAATTACTTTTGAACAACCACTGAGTCATCAACTTCTACTTCCAATCCTTTAATAGTATTAACTAATTCATCAACTTGTAGAAGGTAGGCTGCAATGTATTCATCTTCCTTCACCTTCAATTGTTCAAACTTAGCTATGAAAATTTGAAGCTTAGCTCCCTTTACCTTGGCATCTCTTTCATAAATCCTTTTCAATATCACAATGCATAACTATGAAAAATAGTGAATCAACTATACTACTTAGAATAGTACCTTTAGCCTTTGAGTTGTTTTCACTGAGTTTCTTTCCATCTTTGTCGGTTGGGGAAGTGGTTGGTGTTGTATACCCATCTACTACTGATTGCCAAACATAAAATCCTTGTGCCTATAAAAAGGTTTTCATCCTTTTATTCCACAAGGTATAGTTCTGACAATCAAACCTTGGTTCTCCAATCTTAATGTATTCCATGATCTCCTTCCAGTTGTTAGACTACTTCCTGAAGGACCTTCTCTGATACCAATTGTTGGAATACTAAGAGGGGAGTGAATCAATATTAATACTTTTCTTTCTTTAACCATAATATAAATCTTCAATTATATTCAATCAAAATTCAATATAGCATCAGTACCATAAATCGATACATAAACAACACATAAACACAATACACCAAAGTTTTATGTGGAAACCCAATGCAGGTAAAAGCCACATAATGTTTTTCTTATTTGTAAAGGAGTACATTCATTGGAAGCACCAACTTCCTATTTCTACAACTACAATTGGAAGGAGGCTCTGACCCCCTATTTATAGGTTTCAACTTGAAGGAAGCTCCAACTCCCTAATTTAATCGTCTCCAAACGGAAGGAGGATACAACCCCCTTTCCTTGCTATTTCCAACTGCCCTGAAATATAGATGTAGAAAACCCTGTCACTACCCCTACTGCTGTAACTAATAAACTATTGTTGTTGTTGTTCATGATACCTCTGTTTTCATAGATGATATCAATATGTCATCAAGATTTCAACCACACATACCTCATACTAAAATACACAAAGGAGTTCTTCTAATCAAGTGCTTATAACTCACCGAGACATACATGTTTCTGATTTCTTTAGAATAACTCCCTAGCACACTTAGGAATACATACCTTTACCCTGATGGTGAATGGAGTTCCAGATCCTTGATCTTATAGATTTTTCCTCATAGGTCAGTGACTATGTGTACTGTCTACCCATGGGTATCCACACTTTTCATCACTGCAGGCCATGGATGTCCGCACTTTTCCTCATGAAACCCATGGATATACTTAAGGAATCCTTGTATGAGACCCCTTCTCCATACTCTTTTTTTAATATAAGTGAGTGTAAGTTCATGTATTACTAAAGGAGGGTTATGATACAAAAGAGGGTGACTCCCTGGTCTGCAAAAAAGGAAACCAGACCACAGGTTCCCAATTTGTGTTTTATACATTAAAACAAGGGGTATGAATGGACTGCCACCATGGGAAACCAACCCAGTCCTACGATATCCATTTTTTGAAAAAATAAGCACATCAGACATGAAAAAAATACAGAATCTGAGACTGACACTAAACTGACCAGAATGACTTGACAGAAGACTAACCAGGCACTAGTCCAGGACAATAATGTGTTTCTTTTATTCATCCACCTAGCCCTTGTTCTCCTCCTTCTAGTATATTGTGAGAGTCTTTATGATATGTCTTGGCGCTCTATCTCCATTGGATGGCATGATGTCCATGTGATCGACGTAGCAAAGGTAGAGGTGGAATTGCACAACCAACCGCTCCGTCTTAGATTTTTGGTCCTTCTCGATCTCAGCTAGCAGTTTGGTAATGGTTTCCAGACTGCTGAGGTGACTCAATATTTCTTTCAACAATTTCTTGTGTTCCTTGTTGTCCTCCAGTATGGTGTTTTCCCTTTCCGAGCTCACTTTGTCAATCATCATCTTTGTTAGCCA
>JASDQU010207874.1:0-28301 GCA_032191745.1 Picea mariana | reverse complement strand
AAGCATACGGATTTACGGTGTGAGTTTCCCTCCTCCAATCAGCTTAAGAAGTCATCATACGCGGGGCAAACTTGGAGCGTTTCCAGGTCAATTAGTATCTAGTTTACTGCTTTTATTAAGTAGTTTAATATAGATATAATTTTGATTTGTCTTAATTTCATTTAGTTTATTTTCTTATTCATAAATCATAAAATCAAAAAAGAGTTACCTTCGCTGTCTTGGGACAACAAACAAATTAGTTTCATGGGTTTATTCAAATCTGTAGATTGTATGTAATGTATATTTGTGAATAAACTGTAATTAACTTGATAATTAGATAGTTGATTTGAGTTATTATAAGAATAGTTAGCATAGTTTATAGTTTAGTTTATTTGTTTCTTTATTTGTTTTATTAGTTTCTAGTTTCCTTAGTTTAGATCTCTTAGCTCGGATCATCTTTTCTCTTTGGTTTTCTTAGGAGACCTTAGAGCGGCCAACGGAGCCATTAAACTCGTCAGGGTGGTCCATTCCAAACGGCTTGGGTTATTTAGACAACCTCGGACCGGTTCCACTCTTCTAGTTGACAGATGGACTGTTTCGCCCGTCAACACCCGGTCGAAGGAAAAGCCTTCAACAACTGCATGACTTAGAGGCACCCACTGGAGAAAACAATGTGTGGTGTCCTCCTTCCGATACAACCTATAGGTCATCATTGCTATATATTTGAATTGTGGTTCCAAGGAAGATATTGAATAAACTCTGTTACCATCTTCCCTAAACTTTGTGGGGTGCGAGACCCAATCCTTGATCATATCAGACAAGTTTCTGCCATATTGCGCGCATTCTTTCCGCTTAAAGCCTTCCAAAAACTCAGGATTGTGTGAGAATTTTGGTGTGGGTGACAATTGGTACATCACTTGCAAATGTTTTGGTCTGAAGGTCCCAATGGTCACCTTCTGCTCGCTGATAATAGTTCTGTTCAGGATATCCACATGATCTAGTGCCCATCGGGTCATATCATAATAGCGAATAAGTCATGTCTTGGCCGCTATCTTATGTATCTCTGCTTGAATGAAAATTTTGTATTTTGTGGCCAAATCATCCTTCTCATTATCCCTGGAATCATCTGAACAGTTCACCAATTTTGACTAAAGAACCTCGGAGACGTATGACCAGGTTCTGATAGAATCAATACTTTGGGGTGAAGTATCGGAAACGGTATCTGAGCCTTGCCCTGAACTCTCAGCAATCGCCTTGGATGTTTTTCATGGGGCCATGATAGAGGACTTTGACTTAGCTCTCCTGTAGTAAAAAATTGTATACATACAGAAATTAGCCTGATGAGAAAAGCTTCTTTGCAGAAGATAGAAATGAAATTTGAAACAATGAGGGAGAGAACTCTATATCTCGACCATTTAAAACCCCGACGTCCATATGAACATAATGGTAAAATCATTTTTAGAGAAAGAATTAGCAATAAAAACAATATCTTTACTTATCACTTCACCTCATTTCAAATAAATGCCATAAATTTTGACGGGTCATGACACAAGTTAGCGCAAAAAACATTTAAATTTAACCCATAGATGGTGCATGTTACTATTTGTATTAATGCACTGATTAATTTGGCTTAGCTTCTTTAATTAGGTTTTCTTTAAACTTTAATCACCCTTTTCGGTGTTTTCCATATCGGGAGATTTCACTCCTATCCTTCGAGCCCCTAAAACCCAACATCACGATGACGCAATCTAGTTAAGAAAAAACGTGATCTGGATTAAGTGTTTCATTAATATCGTGATTTTGTGACTCGGGGCTATGAAGGTATAGTTTCTTGGAAGAGTGAATGCCGATTCGTGAAACCCCGACATTGTTTAACTACGATTTAAAACGACTTACCCCTGACACTAACTCGAGTGACTTTTGAAACTATCTCGCAACTTTGCCTATCGGAGTTATGACGGTAATATTTTTGGGGAGAGAGATCACCGAGACGCGAAATCCCGACAGCACTTAACTAAGGTTGAAGGAACTTTACTCTCGGCGCTAACCTAGGTAAGATTTCAAGGTTGTTTCACGACTTCGGGCATCGGGGCTTGGAAACCGTGTGACTTGTAACTCCCAAAGCGCGATATCCCGAGGTATATAAAAGTGAAAAATCTTGTTTAACGGTTAAATGGAAATGTCTTAGGAGTACAATGACCATCACCACTTCGCATATCAAAACTACTGAGATTTTTAGTGGGTAAAGGTCATGAAGTAAAAGACAATTTAAAGGACAACCTTTGATTTTAAGAATTACATTTAAACCAATTGAGAAAGGCTGCTCCAACATAGGCTCCAACTAGAGATTCCGTATTCCTGCGAGATGGGAAGAATAGCATACCATGTGCCTATATTGGGTAAATGGAGTCATTGGTTTTATTTCTGCGAAACTTGCTTAAGGAAAGGGGATACAGAGGGAAGAAGAGATTTCGTCTTTTACTTCTGAAAAGATTTTCAACACTCAAATGCATTTCAAACTCAGTTGCAGCCCCTTTCATGACTTTCTCTTTCTCGTTACTGAATTCAATTCTGCCTTAAGACAATCAAAATAGTCCTAGGAAATCCAACAGATCTTGTGGCTTTTGGATTTCATCAAACAAAGTAAATTACATGTTTTTTTTTTAATTGGGGAGCCCTGTCCGAACTTGCGGTGCAGATTGAGTTTCGAGAAAGTTGATTACCAAAGTAGAGTGAGATTCACGTATGATAGCCTTACAGATATCTCAGATATTGCTTCACTGCCAGCGAGCCTGTTCAGTACCCCGGTGAAGTTATGTGGCCCTTTTTTATTAAATTTCCTTTCACCACTTCGAAATATATTTATGCATTTAAATGTTGAGATGCGGGCAATCATTTTTGAATTTCCTTTCATTGTCTCTTTGGACTATATGGGGGCAATCAAATATGAATTTCCTTTCACCATCTGTCTTATAATTTACTTTTTAGAACACAAAGTGGGGGCAATCAGTTTGTATGAAGGATGATATATGTGTAATATTTGTAGTGGAGGTCTGTCAACTTGCTTTGATTACTCAGTACCAACCTTCCCTTAACTTTCAAAACACCTTAGCCTGCAGGGAAAAAGTGAAAGATTAATTCTAGGGGCATTCCTTTGAGCAAGCCTCAATCCTTTGAAAACTGTTAAAAAACTTAGAAGAGTCAGGATCAACCTACGCATAACTTTGTTTAGTAAGAGGTTGAGGGGTTGTGAAGACTGGCTTACTTTCTAAAATCTGCTTTACAACTTCCAAATCTAAAATGTAATCTATTGTCCCTATGTATGGAACCTGTAAAGATGCTTGGATTTTTAAGAAGGTAAGTCTGCAGATAGAAAAAAGGTGGTGGAGAGAGATCTGGGATTCGAAACACAGGGATCGTGGATTAAAACCGACTTTGGGACCCTTTTCCGAAGGTGCTTTACTTTCTCTACTTATCTTAATTACCTCCTATCTTTATCTAGGTGAAACTCTTAGGACCCATAGTAAGGATTCATTCTTTTGATAACCATTCAAGCGAAAACATCATAATTATGAGACCGTCATGGCGCTTTAGAGACCTTCGTAAAAAAAAAAAACTCTTAGGAATTTGTACCTTTGCCTTACCATTTCGTTTTCTTTTAAAACAACAGAAAACTTTTTCTATCACCTGTTTTCGGCAAATTTAGTCTCCGATATATGACTTTATGTTTTCTCCTTTCACTCGTTTGGGTTGTAAGACAGAATCTTGTAAACATGAAGAGAGCTTTTTCAAAGAGCTGAATGCATTGAAAATTTCATATCTCTACTTCTACAAAAATCGTTGACCTAATTAATTAGAGGTGAAAGTAAACTTACCTAAAAGAAATTATGAAATAGAAAGAAAACACAAACCGGTATATACAATGGAAAATTTTTGGAACCAATTATTGCATATAGTGTTTTAAATAACGCCCGTTGATAGGGGCATTGAGGATTTTACCGTCCAGATTTTCTAATAGAAACGATTTTTTTCCCTTGGGAGCTGCAACTTTGAACGGTTTGTACTAGATATGATCAAATTTATTGAGTTTTGTCGATTCTTCCTTCCTAGCATCCCATTTCAAAACCAAAACGCCAGGGAGAAACTCTCTGTCTTTGGCCTTACGATCGAGTAATGTTTTCATGTCGTCTTGATACTTTTGCAACCTTTCATCCACTTCGACCCTGTGCTATTGTACTTCAATCAGTTGGTTTATCCTTCTTGTGACATGATTTGGTTCTTCTTTCTCATCTTGCCAAAGTTTCATTACGGGAAGCACCAGGTTTATGGGTAATACCACGTCAATTCCATACACCATTTGGAAAGGAGAAGTGCCAACAAATTTTTTCGTGCCTATCTGATTCGACCATAAAGCGTATTTCAAATGCACATTCCAAGATTGTTTGTTCTCGTTCAACACTTTCTTAATTACATTGATCAGACTCTTGTTTGAAGACTCGGCTGGTCCATTTCCTTGGAGGTAATATGTCGTGGAATGGCCGAGCACGATATTGTATTTTTGGCAAAAACTGATCATATCCATAGATTTAAAAGCTTGGGTGTTATCTGTGACTATCTTTCGAGGGCAACCGAATCTAGACAAATTGTTCTCTTCTAGGAAATCTATTACCACCGAATTTGTTGCCCTTATGGTTAGAATAGCCTCCACCCATTTAGTGAAGTAATATGTGGCAGTTAGGATCCATTTGTGTTGAGAACTAGAATGGGGGTTAATTTCGCCTATAAAATCTAGTCCCCGTTGCTGAAAAGGGGCTTCCATCTTGACTGGAACCAACGGTAGTGATGGGAGTTTATGCTTGCCTACAAACAATTTGCAAGGGTTGTAGGTTCTGACTTTGGCATTGATGTCTGAGAAATGTTTTGGCCAATAATACCCTACCCTCAGGATCTTATAAACTGTCGCCCTCCAAGTGTGATGTCCCCCGCATACTCCTTCATGAAATTCGCTTATGACCTTCTCTGTTTCTAATTCAACCAAACAAACCAATAGGAAGCCAAGTGGTCCTTCCAATACAATTGACTTTCAGATATACAGTACTTGACTGCATGCAGTTTTAGCATCCTAGCTTTGGATAATGATAAGTCACTTGGGTATTTCAAGGTCAATAGGTAGGACACTATGTTTTTGTACCAATCTGATGCGGAAAACTTCTCTTCGATTCTAATTGCACTTGTTTTCTCATTGAGCTTGTTCATGTCCACACCCTCTTCACATCCCTGTAGGCCATTTATACCGAGGGCTCTGAAATTTGATTCAGCTAAGATTTTAGCCAAACCTTGTCCCTTTACTAGTCTCGTCAGTTTTATCTCCAGATCAAATTCTTGAATTTTAGTGAGCCATTGTCCCCTTTTGCCATCACTGTTGGACTGAACCAAAATGTCTTTTATGGAGCTGGTGGGTACGTGCGCAATTACCTTGGAATGTAACACGTAATTTTTGAAATCCTTTAATGCCTTCACCATAGAATATGCTTGTTTTTCCATTATATCGTATATGATTTTAGCGTCTCAAAGACTTTTGCTAGAAAAGGATATCGGTTTCTCGAAACCTTCTTCATTTTTCTGGAGGAGTACCACGGAAAGTGTGTGTTCGGAGGTGAATGAGAAAATAAGAAAATCCTTTAGATAATCAGGGCTTGCCAGTACAGGTGCCTCGCTTATAACCTTCTTGATGCGTGCAAATAATGCTTTGACTTCTGCTATCCATTTCACTTCACTGTTCTTCTTTAGCATATCTGTGATAAATTTCACCATTTCAGCAAAGTTTGGGATAAATCTCCTCAAAAAAAATATTTTTCCTAAGAATGACTGAATTTCTTTTACATTTCTAGGAATATCTATAGTGTCTATAGCTTCAACCTTGCTAGGATCAATTTTAATTCTGTCTCGAGACACAATATGGCCCAAGAGTTTGCATTCTTGCATGGCAAAGTGAGACTTTTTGGGGTTTAAAGACAAACCAAACCTACGACATTTTTCAAACGTCTGCTTGAGATGTATCAAATGATCTTCGTCAGATTTAGAAAAAACGATTAGATCATCGAGATAGATAACCACGAACTTGTCTCTTTCATCGATGAAAGCAATATCCATAGCACGTTGGAAGGTGGCACTTGCATTCATTAGACCAAAAGGCATCTTATCATACATGAATGTACCCAAGGGGTAGTGAAGGTTGTTTTTTCTTTATCATGTTCATTTACAGCAATTTGATTGTACCCGGAGAACTCGTCGATCATCGACATCCTATTTGCCCCAACTACCTTTTCTAATACGTGATCCATTTTGGGTAGAGGTTAGTTGTCTTTGAGGGAGGACTTATTTAGATTTCTAAAATCAACACACAGTCTAATCTCCCCGCTCTCCTTTCTATCCGGGACCAGGTTTTCTACCCAATCGGAGTATCTTAGTGGTACGATTATTTTTGCGTCCAAGAGCTTTTTAACTTCCCTTTCGACCACGGGTAATAAGATAGGGTTGATTTGTCTAAGTTTTTGTCTAAAGGGTTTGACACCAGACTTCAGGGGTATCTTGTGTTCGATCACAGTGGTGTCGTAGGTTCTCAGTTCTTCGTAAGACCAAGCGAAAACATCTTTATACCGCCCAAGTAAGTCTTTATACTTGCTTTTCACCTCAAAAGAAAGGTACTTTCATATTTTTACCATCCTAGGCTCCTCTTTGGTCCCTACGTTAGAGTCTTCAACCTCTTCTAGTTGGGGTTGTAGAGTGGATTTTAAGGGCATATCATTCTGATCGAACAGTCTCTCTAAGGGGATTAGTCCCTTCAGAATCTAGTTTTTCTTTAAAACCAACATGCGATGGTTAGCAATTTTTTCTCAGAACTCCTGAGGCTCCTCTCCCTCTTGCATAATCTAGGTATGATCATTTGGTCCTCCTGGTCAATGTGGGTTTCGAAGAAATCACCCACCATTTACAGGAACTTTTTAATCTGTTCGTCATCCTCGAAAACCTTCCAGTGTTGTATGTTGTTTGGTATGGATGGTTTGTGCCTTACCTCTATGTGGTACATTAATTTGAAAGCGGTGGGGGGTATGAAAGTTGAATCTGCTTTGGCTAGTGAATCATCTTGCTGATTTTCGGCCCGTGGGATGAAATGAACCTTTACCGATGAAAAGAAATTTTCCATAAGATCTCAGGTGCAATTTCGATAAGATCTCAATCTTGGGTGTTTGGCCTAGTATTGTCGATTTATCTATTTCACTATCAACTATGCGTCTCCGTAAACTTCCAGGTTCTTTATGTTCAACTTCCTAACAGCTTCCAACCCTAAGACTAAGGCTTGATACTCACATACATTATTGGTGTAGTCTATATCCCACTGAAGCATGTAAGAGAAAGGGATAACAAATTCATTTTTAGGTGCCACAAAAAGTACTCCTGCACCCACTCCTTCACATGACAGGGCACTTTCAAAAAAAAAATTCCAAATCCCAGTGCTATGCATATTTTCATATGTCTTTCCTGATTCATTATTTTCTAATTAATTCTCTTCTGCACAACTATTTACATCATCATCAAAAGATAGAATACCATTTCCTAGATCTTGATCAGTAATATAAACAGGATAATTGTTAGGATTCTTAGGGTCGCTCATTGTGTAGGCTAGCCTCGTTTCCCTGTAAAGCCAAGTAAGTTGTCCACCAAACATAGGAATCATGGTGTAGGTCATGTCTAGTTGAAGAGACCCACCAAGTTTGGCTCCCCATGACCTAGATAGTAGTAATCCATACTTCTGGGGTATATCGACAATAACTACATCCATCAGGACACTTTTCATAGGGACTTGCGCAAGAGTGACTACTAAATCTTTTATCATACCCATGCACTTAACTCTTCTTGAATCGAAAGAGTAGAGATCTCCATAAGGCCTAGTGATCTCGAGGCCTAGTCTATCCATAATAATTTTGGGCATCACATTATGTGAGGCCCCAGAGTCTAGCATGCAGTTATGCAATAGTCGATCATGCACATTCAAGGTGATATAGAAAGGAGCGACGGTGTCTCTGGCACCCTCGAAATGTGGACCAAAAGTGATATTGGGATTATTATCTTCCAAGTTTATCCCGTCAAAGTGACTTTCTAGATCCGAAAAACCTATCACTTTAGTCATCTTCTTTCGATATACAAGATTCTTTGCTAATTCCACCAGAGGGATTGGTATTTTTATCTTATTTATCTCATTTTCGAGGCTAAACCCTCCACTACCTTTGTCCATTTATTTGGTTGAAACTTCAGACTCCTTCTTTTCTAATTTATTTGTTTGTGTTGATTTATCAACCGTGATTTTATCTACCGGTGTATGTGTTTCGACTGTCTTGGTTTCCTTTTTTTGGGTCTCAACCTCCTTTACTTTGGGATCTAGCGAGTCTGCCCCTTTCATTTTTCTATTAGATGTCTCGATCTATTTTGGGGTGGGATTGTATACTTCACCTCTAGGGAGGATTTTCTTGGGTTGAGGAGTCAATGCAAGTTTGTTTTTAGACCTCAGGTTATACCTAGGTTGGACCTTATCCATTATAGAATCAATTATTTCTTGATAGACAGAAACATCAGTGTTGTTTATGTCCTCGTCTTTATTTGACAGTTGTTGAGTGTTCAAGGACTTCTCATAATCTTATTTAGTTAAGTAAGGTTTTGTGCAGTCATCACCCAAATTTGTCACATCTTCATCCAAATATTTGAAATCTTGCAGGTCATTTCCTCCTATAAAATTTTCATTTTTTAAAGGAGTTTAAATTTTCTGATCTTCATTTTTTATCTGTCTTTGTTGATTTTGAGGATTAGGGTTTCTTCTAAATTCTCTTTTAATGAAAGGATCGGCCTTGGATTGATCTAGCTCCATTCTGGAAATATTATTTGATAACTCTTTAATTATCCTAGCCATATCATCCATTTTGTCATCTGAGGATCTATTAGACCCTGAGGGTCCTGCTTGTTCCCTAAAACATTTAGTTTCTCGGTTCCCCGTTTCTACTTTTGTTTTCAATTTTCCAGAAGCCATCATGTTGGATTCGATTTCCACAGCATCATCCTGCATTCGGGTTAGGGTATCCCCCCTCCTTTATCTCGAAAGAAGTGTGAAATCCGGTTCGAAGGCTCCCACAAAGGTTACCTTGGCTGCAGGTTGGGATGGTTTAACTTCGACCAGGATCTTATTATATAACTTGTTAAATCTTTGAATGAATTTCATAACAGTTTCCGAAGTCTTTTTCTAAAAAGAGCCAAACTCTGTCAAATAATACAAATGGTCTTTCCTTTCGCCCCATTGTCTAAGAAAGAAGTATTCTAGGGCATCATAGGATAATATTGATCCTGTGGGTAGACTTCAAAACCAGGTTCGTACCTATCCTTCGAAATTCTGAACAAACTACCTTAAATATATGTCTTCGTGTTCGAGACTTAGGATATCGGTGAACTGATCAAAGAATTTTATATGTTCAGTTGCGGTCAAGTCCCCTTCCCCTATAAATTTAGGTAAGTTTTTTATGTAGTTTTCAGGAAGGTCATGGAGAGGGACGGGCAAGACCAAAGGCGCATATCTCGCAGCTACTTTAGCGAAAACTCTAGGAGGCAGGGGAGGCCCTTGGCCCCCCACTCCTCCTTATATTGTTGCTCCACCTCCCCCTCCTAAAACCCCTCCACCTCCTCCTCCGGCAGCCACCATCAGTACTACTGGATAGGAAAACAGTGTGTTATATAGAGGGTTCTAGAAGACTAAAAGCGAATTTCTAGCTTCTTTGAGAGATGAGAAAACCGAAGATGGGTGAAAAGAGATGCGAGGACTTGACTCCTCGGATTTGCAAGAGATATAATCAGGGGAACCTGTGGGTGTGGAATCTGAGTATATGGTATACTCTTCGAGACTTGGTGAGGTCGTGAAATTTAACTGAAGAGTCGGCGGGCTATCGATCTCTGATAAATTCACTGGGGGGTTTTTACCTTTGTGTACACCAAAGGTTGTCGGATGGAGTTCACTTTTAACCTCAGAGAGAGTTAAAGTTGGGTTGATGATTTCAGGGAGGGGATCATGTGAATTTGAAGGTTTAAAGGAACTCTCGGTATTGGGTTGTGGGTACTTAAGATGGTAGACTGCAGTGGTTGGCTTAAGGGAACCTCTAGTTTTCAGTATTTTTTCGAGATTGGAAATGGGCATGGTCTGTTTACCCTCCAGGTTTTGTCTAGTATTCCTTCAACCAGATGCCATCTTATTTAAATGTGGAGTCACCAAGTGAAATATAATAAAATCCTTTAGAAGGTGTTCACTCTTTGTTCACTATCAAAGGGAGAAACTTGCAAAAATGTTGTTCTTCCCAGGGAAAAGGTTTTGTAACTTCGTCCCCGACAATGGTGCCAGAAAGATGTTGTTCCAGAGTCTGTACTTAAGGCTTAGAAAGTACAGTGTCTAGGCATCCAAAAGTGAGTAAAGGATAAAAAAAAAGGGGGAAGAATCAACCTTCAGGAAAGGAAGCTAAGGCTGATTTCCAGGTTGTCGTTGTCTCGCTTCCAACTGTTCCTGGATGCTTATATCTTGTTCAATTGAGGCCCATGAATGTTCAAGTTCTACCTGGGTGGTGGATTTTTTAAGTATGGTATCGAAAAGGTTCAAAGTGATACGGGTTTGGTCTGAAAATCTGGGTTCAATATTAGGTTGTCTTGCAATGGGGACAGTCATAGAGGAATAGGAAAATTAAAGGAGAGTTCAAGGTTTTTGATGCTGTATCATTTTGATCATATAAAAGAGAACTTTTGATTCCGATATTGAAGATAAAGTGCAAACCAAAGGCCTTTTCTCGTAACTGAGTTATCATTTAAATAAATGGTGTGTGAAATGTGAGAAAAACATTAAGCTGTCTATAATGTGAGGCTCCTATCAAGGGAGAATCTCACCCTGTAAACAGAAGAAGAAAAAGATAAGAAGAAATCTGACAAAGCATAAAATATGAAGATCTAAAGAGTTCACAGGTCATGTACCTGCTAATAGCCGATACAGAGGAAAAGTTATTAAACGATATAGACGACTAAAAATTGATGACCATGGTAGAGGTTTTACTAAATTGCAGTGAAACATTCATCAAACATATATATGTGAACTGAAATTGAATATGAAATCATAGAGGAAACAAACTCATAACACGGTCTTGACGGAATTAGGAGTCTTCGGATTGCTTTGTATTAATTTTCAAAAGGAGAGAGTCTCTATTACATTCAACCAAAAAGGTCCAGCAACTTTTCATTCTTCTAATTTCATATTTATACAAACTTCCACATTCTAGAATCGCAATCATTCCAGGAGTTTTTTCGGTTATAAAAAGGAGATTTATGCGTTTTAATTCTTTGTCTTTGTCCTCTTTCGGGCGGATGGAGCACCTTCCTTTCTTTAAACTTTGGGTTCTAAAAACAGAATAGGTAGACACATGTCATTATTTGGTACCTGAAAACTGCTCCTTCGACTACTGTGTGCAAGTGATGCACCTCTCCACCAACTGGGTTATCAACCTAGAAGGTTCCGCTTGGTTTTTTTCCTCGAAGGTGTAACAATCCTTTGCTAACTGTGGCAACCTTCCTCCTACTTGTTGATCTTTAGTGGTGATAGAACATAATAGTACACTTGGCTTTATTAGCCACTTATCCACTTGGACTATATCTGTCTGGGTTACCTATGTTATTTCAGCCTGCTCTCTTTCCTCATTCTCCTTGATGTTGAGCAGGTGCTTGGCTATATCCACCTGGCCCAGTGTCCTAGTGCTGCTTTCACTATCAAGACCCAACAAACTTTCATTTATCACCCCGAGAGTTTCTTCACAAAAGTTTCTTACCTCTTTAGCTCGTTCTCTTCTCTCTGATATATTTCATTCCTATGCCTTCAGTAAGATGTTACCTCTGGTCTGCTCTGGGATGGAGAGCTTGGAACTACTTCCCATTTCCTTTTTCATCGTGGCTATAACAGCCTCTTGGAAAATGACCCAAGCCGCCCCAGCTTCTTTTTCTCTCAAGGAGATGTCTTCCAACACTTGATCAATGATTTCACAGAGGTTTTTAATGGTCTCTACTTTAGCAAGTAAATCTTGTTGAGCTGCCGACACTCTTTTTCAAATTTCTATGGCTTGGGATTGGAATATCCCGATATCTATCACCTGGATTTCGACGAAATTTAATTTGGCCTGTAATTTCCCTGTCAATTCATCTTGCTGGCTTATCTGTCATTGGCTGGTCTGGGCCGCCTGCTATGTTTATTCGAGATCAGATTTGAGCCGTTTGATTTCCTTTTGATCAGCTGCTCTAGCTTGTTCTATACCTATGTTCACCTGATCTCTGGAAGCTACCTCTGTTGTAGCTAGCTTAGTCTCCAAAGTTTTGATCAAGCGGTTTTTCCGCTTCAACTGTTCTTTTAGGGACTCAACAGAATATTGGTTGGATGTAGCAAAAGCCCCCAATGTCCCTGCTATCTGAGTAGAAAATTCCTCTTTTTTCATGGCTCTCCCATCAACAAGGATTTTAAATTTCTTGGCTACCGTGCCTGCTTATTGATAAAGTTCTTGTTTCACAATGACCTTTCTCTTCTTATCGAATAAAAATTCGTTCGGAGACAACTCTTCCACAGTTATGGGCATTAGTTCTTCGTCGAAAATCCATCCTGCATCTGGGATCCCCTTTGTGGACTGTAGGGGAGTAACAGAAACGATGGTGTTGTCGATCTGCTTGGATGATTTCCTCAGGGTAACAACCAAGGCTGGCTTGCTTGGAGGGTTGGGGATCTTGGCTTCCTGTTTCGGGCCCCCGGTTTGCTTCTTCTTTTCCTGGTGTTCCTCTTGGTCAGGTCCTGAATCTTTGGAGTCCTTGGCTTCCATTGGCTATACATATGCAGTCGACGGGTTCTTACCCTGTAAGACTGGGGGAAGACAGCTCCACCGGTGTTCCTGAAATTTGAAGAAATCAACCATCTCCTCGGGTGACAGGGTTTGAATCTGACTTAGGACCTCGGCATAGGATCTCTGCCCTCGAAAGATGTGATCATGAGGTTAATGCTCATTTTCATACCTTTTAAGGCCACAACTCGCCATGTGATTACCCACAATCCTATGTGGGTCGTACTTCTTGAACTCAATGTGGACCAATTTAATATCCTTCAAAGCCGCTACCTCTGCTTTTGTGCGTCCAAAATCTAATAAAGAATATGTATTCAAATGAATGGGGAAGGGCGGCCATACCTTCTTTGAAAATCCTTTAATCTCTTTGCTTATGCCACCAATCACAGATTGCCTAGTGATTTCACGACAAACCAGCCTTTCCGGTATGAATAATGGTAGAGCATAGGGGGAAATAGAGGTGTCAAAAACCCTGATGTATGAAAATTCTACCTCTACATACTAGTCAACCACGTTGCTAAAGTTGGTGGTGATGCTATATGATATCCTGGGTGGTGGGTTGCCGAATATAGAGACATGCATTGGTACCATTACCCAATTGAAAATTTTGTATATGAATTATGTGGCCTTATCTTCCAAAATTTTTGAGTGGTAGACATGGATAGGCTCAGCCTCAGATGGAGTCCAGCTCCAGCTCATTAGAGGGAAAGGCATCATGAAACAAACAACATCCATGATGTAGGTAGACATAAAAAATGAAGCGGCCTTCCCACTTGCCCTCTACATTCGATATTCTGTTATCCAACTGGTTAAACTGTCTGACAACAATTTGGCCCAGTCGAAGGAACAAACTTTAGGGACTGTATGAATCAGAGGCACCCACGAGAGAAAAAAATGTGTGGTGTCCTCCTTCACATACAACCTACAGGTCATCATTGCCATATATTTGAATTGCGGTTTCAAGGAAGAGATTGAATAAACTCTATTATCGTCTGCCCTGAACTTTGCAGGGTGTGAGACCCAATCCTTGATTAGATCAGACAAGTTTTTGTCATATTTCTCTCATTCTTTCCTCTTAAATCCTTCCAGAAACTCGGCATTGTGTGAGAATTTTGGTGTGGGTGACAATTGGTACATCACCTGCAAATGTTCTGGTCTGAAGGTCCCAATGGTTACCTTCTACTCATTGATAATAGTTCTGGTCAGGATATCCACATGATCTAGTGCCCATCGAATCATATCATAATAGGGAAGGAGCCATGGCCTGGCTGCTATCTTATGCATCTCTGCTTGAACGATGATTTTGTATTTGGTGGCCAAATCATCCTACTCATTATCGCTGGAATCATCTGAACATTTCACCAATTCAGACTGAAGAACCTCAGATACATATGACTAGGTTCTAACAAAATCAATACTTCGGGGCGAAGTATCGGAAATAGTATCTGAGCCTTGCCCTGAACTCTCAGCAATCACCTTGGACGCTTTTCATGGAGCCATGATAGAGGACTCTGAATTAGCTCTACTATAGTAAAAATGTGGATACATATAGAAATTAGCCTGATGAGAAAAGCTTATTTATGCAAGATAGAAATGAAATTTGAAACAATGAGAGAAAGAACTCTATATCTCAACCATTTAAAACCTCAACATCCTTATGAACAGAATGGTCAAATCATTTTTAGAGAAATATTTAGAAATAAAAACAATATCTTTACCTGTCACTTCACCTCATTTCAAATAAATGCCATAAATTTTGATGGGTCGTAACATAAGTTAGCACAAAAAACATTTAAATTTAACCCGTAGACAGTGCGTGTTACTATTTGTATTAATGCACTGATTAATCTGGCTTAGCTTCTTTAATTAGGTTTTCTTTAAACTTTAATCACCCTTTTCGACGTTCTCCATATTGAGATATTTCACTCCTATCCTTCGAGCCCCAAAAACCTGAGATCGCGATGACGCGATCTAGTTAAGAAAAAACGTGATCCGGATTAAGTATTTAGTTAATCAGTGTTTAATTAATATCATGATTTCGCGACTCGGGGCTACAAAGGTATAGTTTCTTGGAAGAGTGAATGTTGAGTCACGAAACCCTGACATTGTTTAACTATGGTTTAAAATGATTTACCCCTGACACTAATCCGGGTGACTTTTGAAACTATCTGGCAACGTCGCCTATCGGAGTTGTGACGGTAAGATTTTTGGGGAGAGCGATCGCCAAGACGCGAAATCCCGACAGCGCTTAACTAAGGTTTAAGGAACTTTACTCTCGGCACTAACCTGGGTAATCTTTCAAGGTTGTTTTGCGACTTCGCACATCGGGGCTTGGAAACTGTGTGATTTTTAACTCCCGAAGCGCGATATCCCAAGGTATATAAAAGTGAAAAATCTCTTTTAATGATTAAATGGAAATGGCTTAGGAGTACAACGGCCATCACCACTTCGCATATCAAGACTAATGAGATTTTCAATGGGTAAAGGTCATGAAGTAAAATACAACTTAAAGGCCAACCTTTGATTTTAAGAATTAAATTTAAACCAGTTGAGAAAGGAGGCTTCAACATATTGACTGGATTATGATTCTGATTACAAATATGAACATTTGCAAAAAAAATTCAAAATAAAACCCTACTTTGATGGCACCCATATTTCAACAGTTGTTTAATCGACAATATGTATGAATGGTGTATGTGGCAACACATAGATGAGAATTAATCAAACTATTTGATCAAACTATTCATTTGCTATGTTGGATTTATATTAGATTAGATTCACTCTATTTCTATGATGAATTATATGGATAAAATATTTTTAATAAGAAGAGTTTGAATGGGTATACTTAAAAGAGTTTATATATGGGTTTTTTTTGCGGGAACTTATAGGGTGGAATTCTCTGGAACATTTGTTAATTTATTGAACTCCAGGAAATAAAAGAGAAAATAACTACAGAGTTTTTATTTTGCAGGCCTAGAATTGTTCTCATTTATTGATGATTGATGGGATGATAAGATTGTATGCAAAACGAACATTTGTCATTTTCATGTTCCATCCATGATTTCACTTTATGTAAAGTATAAAACCCTTAATTTTTCCCAAAATCATTTTATTATTCGCATGTTTTGTTCTTAAATAAAATGTGATTGAATGGAATTTATCTAATTTGGAAAGACTGATAAAAGGAAATTTTAAATAAGAACAATGAGCAGTATTGATGAAATCTACAGTTAAGTGAAGATGATTATATGATTATAAAAGTTTATCTTGGATTAAGATTTGATCTTATTTAGAACAATAACCATTGTTTCCATTTCATGCATTCCACTTTTCATTCATTACAAATCTAATCATGTCCCATATATCATTAAATATCCATGTTCTAAATTATGAAATTTTTATATTAAAGTCAGTAGAAAGATTATGATTGATACATGTAGAGTAATGGATTTATTGCATGCATGATAGTGTGTGGACTGATAAGAGACAATGTTTTAAATTTATCTTCAGGTAAAGTAATTTGATGGTTGATTAGTCTTTCTTGTTTCATATACTAATCTAATTGTTTTTTAGATAATGGTTTTCTTCATCAAAGGAAGCCACGACAAGGGTTGAGGCAGAGGTAGAAACATTTTTTTGCAGAGAGGTAACAGGAGACCAAGATTCTCCATACATTTTGATGTTGATCCCCAAAAGTTGAATCAGTTGTTTCAATTCGGTTTATTTAAATTAGTGGGACAAGGAGTGTTTTAGCCACATCCTCAACCAGAAAGTCCAAACTCACCCAAGTTTTTCTAATGTTCATGTTCCATCTCATGTGTCCCTCCAGCTAGAGGTTCCTATCAATGATGGTTGGTAGGATATTATTCATCCTCATGTATTCCATCATGATGGCTAGCCCATAATTTCGTTTCCATTACCTCCTCACCTCTACCCAACTAACATATCCAGTATATTTCCCACATTTCATCCCTTGTCCAATATTCACATGTAAGAAAGAAACTGAAAATAGCCATCCCTGAGCTTAAGTCAAACAAATAAAAAAAATTGGTCACTCTTTCTAATTCATCTTATGATTCCTCTCAGTTAGTCACTTCCCATCCTTTCAAATATGATAAAAACTCTCGATCCTTCAATGACGTTCACCCCCAATCAGCCACACTCTGAAAAGGAAAACTCAACAAATAAAGAAAAAAAGGTAGCAAGCAGTGAGAAGAAGAAGATTGTTTCTCATGGTAAATATGGTTTTTAATAATTTTGTAGCATCCTGTACTAATGATCACACTTATTTTGAATTATTCTTTGAGGACACTTGCATGCAAGTGATCTAGCTATAGTACATTTTGATTTCATTTTGATTATGAGTTATATATGATGATGATGATGATGTAGTGTGACATATTTTTATTTTGATGTATATGTGTTGGAAGATATTATCGATGAGATCTCCTAAGTGTGTAGGACACATGATAGGTTATGGATGTTGATGGAATCATTGGACTTCCTTAAACTCTGGATTGAGTCAGGGAGTGGATTGTATTTGTTTGAGTATTTCATTTTATGCACACGTGACATATGATTAATTACAGTATGATTTACGTATATGGATTATTGACATTGTTTTTGTCATTGGATGTAGACTTAACAATGATTAATAATCTGACTCACATAAGGATTAAAGGGGCCATGCACAGAAATCATACATTTGAGGGAGAGGTGTGGCAACGTCCATGTCATGACCTACTAGCACTCATGTCATGGCATGAAATGTAGGTTAACAATTACCTAGTTTGAGAGGTCCACAATGTCATGAGAGAGGACTGAGACAGTTTCTCATGAATATTTATAAGGTGTGCACAATAAAGAGAAATCCTTATTCCTTAGAATCCCTTAGTCTCTCACAAGGTCGACCGAATGGAGTGTTGACTTCAAGGGTCAGACAAACTGTAATGACCCCGATCATTACGACTACAAGCGAAGCAGAAATAACATTTTTTTTTTGTTTTAGATAGGAAGGCAACAACGAAAAATAGTTGAACCAACCTGACGACGAACACAATCACGTAGATCAGGAAAAAAACAACTACGACTCCACGCACTATCACAAAGATAAATTGGGTGAAACATGCGTAAATCAACAGATGGAAATGAATACTCGCCTGACACAAACATGACAATGCCTACAAGCCTAAGGACAACATCCATGATCCTAACACAATGGCCTCGACGAATAGTCACTAGAACCTCTATGGTGCACAAACCCAATGCATGAATGTGTTACAACCCAAGCACCAACAAAAACCACAATGAACAACACCCACAATGGGAAGCACAAACTACAGCCAAGTTATCATTTGTCTCTATCCATTAGGGCGCACAATGATCCCCTCATCATGAATCATTTCATCGCCAGGTGATAGACGTGACAACCACCGTGGCACAACAACATAATTGGACCCTCAACACCAGCTAAATTCAACGCGTTAGGAGCTCAAAGGACTATCTAAACACCTGATGACTAACCCTGGCACCCAAATCGACAAGTCGACAAGATGACTATGACATTCATACAACGGAATAATTTCCTTGTGCAGCGAAATCAATATGTACATTAATGAAAGGACATTGTTAGACATAGAAGAAATTCTCCCTCGAGAATCCATTCTACAAGACTTTATTATTTAATTAAGATTTTAATTACATAAAGGTCTCACTACCCTTGTCATTTACTAACATGAAGTTCCTTGTAGCCTAAGTTAACTCCCTCAACCCGATCATTACCCCACCCAAACATATAAGCCTTAGATCAAGATAGTTGACATACCCACAATGTTGTTTATCAAAACTAGGTTTAACCATGACCACACAGTCTAACTGTAATATATGTCTAAGATTAGTTGGATGGATAACATTTCTCTTGCGGTCTAAAAAAATCCACAAGCTATCTAATAAATGAAAGATGTAGATGTCTAAGATCAATAAGATTTCCTCATCAAGAATAATCGCTCATAAAAAGGTTGTTCATTATAAACTAAAATATTGTTGCCTTCTTATTATACAAAATACCTATAATAAAATGTTGTCAATATATTTATAATAATTGTCACCCTAATAATTATAATAATTATTATAATAATAAATGTTGTCAATATAATTATAATAATTGTCACGCTAATGTTGTCAATTATAATAATTACCATTACAAGTAAATCGCCATTCATAATATTAAACATCACAGGATTCAAGCCAAAAATTCAAAATATAGAACGTTAGCCAACGCCGAAAATAAACTCAATTTTGAAAGTGCTAGCATCAAATCTTTTGTTTCAGGTGACAATTTTGTTTTTATTATCATTTTACAGTTATTTTTCGACGCGTACAAATTTTAACCACGTAGATAAATTAGTGCATCTGTATCACAAATTCTAAGATCCCATTTTAACCATCCCACAACATTATCCATGGTTTTCTAAATCCAATACATCTCTGACACACATTATATATATCCGGACTATCAAGGAGTAACTCGCTATCATTATTATATTTGTAGGGTATATTAAAACTATGTGTTACACCGCTATCCTAAATAACATAGATATCAATTATTAAATCGATGTCATCATATTCAACACAGATATAAATTCCAAAGAAAGAAAAACACAATCACACTAAAATCGTTGCCAGAAAATTAATTTAGCAGTTCACAAGATATGTTGTCAAGGAAATCTCTGTCATGAAGAACACAACATACCCAATCACTACATATATAAATTCTCTGCATATAAAATCACCGTCTACAAAGGAAAACTAACAAAGATATTAACACAATGATATGTATAATAACGATTTTTTTGTCTAAGATATAATGCTGCCTAAAGTTACAACTGAAAAATCGGTTCAACCAATTGCTGAAATTGCTCATCAATTAATCAAGGTAATTTCGTTCAGAATAAACTTGTTGTCTGTCAATATCTTTAAGGGGAAAACACGGAGTTAAATTTGTGGTTCATCAATGCAAGTACAACAACAAATTATAACTAAACCAAGGATTGACAACAGATCATAAAACTACACAACATTAATTCAAATACGATTATACAGCCTCCATGTATATACAACAACGAAGAGTCAATGCGGAAGGAATAAAGATCACAGTGGTAAGTAGGTAAGTATGGATATCATGGTACAATTCATAGGTGTGTTACAAATGCTATTTCAGATGCTAGATCTAGTGTTATTGGTTTCATTCACCTTATTCGCTTAATTGCATTTTAATGTTATTTACTATGTTCGCTACTTCAATGGATAGTAGTATAATATTCCAAATCAATCGTAGGAGTAATATGACATTAACCTGTGTATTAACCATAAGGATCAAAGTAAAATCCCAACCAGAATGTTGTGTGGAAACTGGTGGAAGGCGGTGTAAAATTCCAAACCAAACATGGGGAGACTCCTGTCAAAAAAAGAGTAAAAATTCATCCCAATTTTTTTTACAGTCAACATGAAAACTGTCCCAATGCAATCAAAAGGAGAAGGGTAATCGATGATCTTACAGAGGGTAAATCACAAACAAGTAAAATGGTAAATCGCTGACATAATAAAATGGTTAAACGTGGAATTGATGTAAAAACGCAGAGAGCATTAAGTTGTTCGTGGAGAGGAATGATAAACAAAATGTAGAATTACTCAATCACAAGAAGGCGCAAGAAAATAAATCAACCAAGAACAATCAACAGGGGTAGACAGCTGGGAAAAAACACCCTTCGCTCATCATCCACACATAGAAAAGTAGGGCATTAGAATCAGACCGTCGATTCGGCTCCTGGCCGACTTCTCAGGCGTGGAATGATGATCTAGGGATGGGGACGAAAGATAAGGCTTACTATCTTCATAATAATCAATAAAACAAGACATAACAGTCATAGCAATCAGGGGTCGGGTTGCCAAGGTAATCAATTCAATGCAGCGAGCGTAAAGCTATGATGACTTAAGTTCTCGATTAAAAATGATGAGTAAAAAACATTTCTTTACACAATAGAAGTACATTAATGAAAGTGCAATATCAATATTAATCTATCGTTCAAAATAAAAGCATGTTTCCATAGACCAAGGTGACAACTCTGAGTCGTGGTCCCACACGTGCTTCGCCTAGTTCCCGCTTGTCGACCAATGTGACTTCACCGGTACCTCCCAGCCAACGCTAGGGGTACTATTCTCCCCCCTGAGCCCCTCAAGATGCAAAAGGGCCATGCACACTAAACCAAAGAACAACTAGCACCCATCTCTCCTCGCAAGGTCGAGCTACCACTCGTTCCCCGAGCTGGGTATCCCAATTCCCACAAGATAAGTCAGTCAAGACAAAAATTCTGCAGCGTAACGTTATGCGTCAAAGGAGAGTTACATAGTCCTCCTCCTCCATCCTTTTTATAGAGTTTCTAAGTGATTTTTTTCCCAAATTCCCATTTAGTTTATTTTTCGTTAATTTAATTCAGAAAAATATCCCCCTTACACATGTCACCCATCCCCCTAGTTGCACCAGAAATTAATTTCATTAATTATTTAATTACTCATATTTCCCTCGCCCACCTAAAATAATTCCTAAAATTTCTCCTTAGTGTCCCTATATTCCCTTACGCATTTTAAATGACTTACGCCCTTACTAAATTCCTAGTTGAGTTCATATTTAGAAAGTTCTTAAAGACAAGATTCTTTACTAAGTTAGTCATTTTGTTTTTTAATTATGTTTCCCTTTTTTCTTTATGTTTCCCCTTTTTCCCTTAGTTTCCTATTTATTTTAAGTTTCCCNTTTACCCATTTTTCTTTTTAATTAATAAATTTTAATTAGCATATGTAGAAAAACAATCAATTCCCTTTTAAAATTTTAATCCCTCAATATCATTTGATTTTAATAAATTAATTGAATTGCTTACCCCCTTCTCATTGCATGTTTAATTATGATTATAATATTTTTTTACCACAAGTATCACTTAGACCTATATTTTAATTTCCTAGGTTGGGCGACATTTTTATTGGGGAATTTTTTTTTAAATCTTATTTGACACATCATTAGTTCTAAGGCTGTCTAGGTTTATTCACTTACTAGTTAAAATGCGACGTGCCCTTCAGGATGCACTACGTGCTCCAAGGGTGCCACTTGCCACTTTATGTTTTCCTTTCACGACGTGCCCTTCAGGATGCACTACGTGCTCGAAGGGTGCCACTCGCCTTTTTCTATTTTCCTTATGCGACGTGCCCTTCAAGATGCACTACGTGCTCCAAGGGTGCCACTCGCTTCTTGAATAACTTGGTAGACATCAAAAACCCTTGGATTCAATACTCCACCAGGTGATCTTGTGTGAGACTAAGGGCTTCTAAGGAATAAATACCCTACCTTATTGCGCGCCCCTTAGAATCATCGTGAGCAATTGTCCTAGTATGCCCTCGCAGCATCGTGGGTCTTCTAGAACTAGGTAACCATTAACCTATGGTTCGAGCCATGGAGGGAGTGCTAGTAGGTTGTGGCAGGATGTTGTCCACACCTCTCCCTCAACGTCTTTGGTTGTCGTACATGACCCCTCTACTCCACATGTGAGTCTGGTCAGCAAGCTATCGTCAGCCTGCATCATAAACGAATCATGTCAGAAATAAAATCAATCATCATAACATATAATCATATTTGCATATGTCATATCAACAATAATCAAAACCTCCATGACTCGATCCGTAGTCCAAGGGGTTTCATCGATGCCTCTGCATCCTCAAGGTCCAAAGTCCTGCATACTCAGGAGAACCCCATCAATAGCACCTTTCTATGTAAAAATACAAAATAACATGTCATCATATCCATAATGCCTCATAATCATAATCAAATGCCCAATAGTATAATAATCTCGATCACTTGCAAGAAAGTGTCCTCAAAGAATAAGTTTGCTCAGTGTGTGCAAGAGCAGGATGTTACATACACCCCCTCTTTGTCTAAACTTTGTCTAGAAGTTTCACAGTATATACGTGTTGAAATAATGTGTATCACAGTATCATAAATCTATATCAAACAAAATGGAAACTGTTGGCACATATCATATGCATCCTCCCAAGTTGCCGAGTGTGGACTATAGTTGTCCCACTAGACCTTGACCTGATATACTGTTCGACGTCATAAATGTTGAATGCGATGGTCTGGGATGTGGATTGGCTCAGTCGTGAGTGCACCCTCAACTGATACCTGCAAGGTAATCATGTCAAAACATGTGTAGGATCACTAACATAATGTCTCAAACAGAGACGAAAAAGACATCGTGCATACGCCTCAAGGAATCAGGAAAGGCTAGTCAATAGGCCACAAGCCTCTCTTTTCCACAATCTTGTAGGAACCCATTAACCTAAGAGATATTTTAGCACCCCTTTTCAAACTTAATCAAACTCTTATTCAGTTTCACCCGCAAGAATTCTCGATCGCCACATCATAACTACGATCGACACGATGTGCATCAACATAAATCTTCGGCCGATCATGCTCCTCCTTGATCCCTTGTCATAAAGTTTGCATTTAATATTCCATTTCTTAGATCACTTATGGTCCCACCAGGACCCTATCCTCAAGCCGATCCCAACTCTAGGTGTCTGACATAGTCGCCTCTAAAGAAAATCGAAAGGCACCATATTAATGGTGCTTTGATAACTGTCGGTATACACAACTTATACCAGTGGAAAGAACTCTACCCAACGCTTATGTTGTTCCAACGTACACACACAACATGTCCCCCAAGATTTGGTTTGTTCATTCGGTATACCCGTTTGTCTTCGAGTGATATGCGGTACTAAAGTTAAGTTACGTTCCCAAGGCCTATTGGAAATTAGTCCAAAATCGTCTTGTAAATACTGAGCCTCTATCAGACATAATCCCCTTAGGCACGCCATTCCCTCACAATCACACTGATGAAAACTCTAGCTATGACAGGTGCCTGATACGTCATATGCATAGGAATAAAATGAACACTCTTCGTCATAGTGTCGACTACCACAAAAATTGAGTCGTGTTTCCTTGTCGTCAGTGGAAATCCAACAATGAACTCCATTGAAATGACCTCCCATTTCAATTCTGAAATAGCGTGTGGTTGTAGTAGTCCTATTGGATGTCTAGGTTTAGCCTTCACCTGCTGACATTCTAGACATTTGACCACATAGCTGACTATGTCTGCCTTTAATCCCTTCTAGAAGAATAAGGGTTTTAAGGTCTGTCCTCATCTTCGTGACTCTAAGATGAGCCATGTACACTGCTCTATGAGTCTCATTGAGGATCAAACTCCTCAACTCGTTGTTTGGTGGTACGTAAATTCAGTTTTTAAATCTCAAAAAACCATCATCGTCAAATGTAAATCCTTCAAATATTGGTACCAACATTGTGTTTTGTCCGATAAAATCCTTTACCTCTTTGTACCAGTCATCGTCGTGCTGTAAAGTTAGAATCTTTTCACATAGATTCATCTGAAGAGGCAACACCGAAAATATGCATGGTCTTCGACTCAATGCATCTACCACTCAGTTCATTTTTCCCTTTATGTAAGTAATCTTGAAATCGTACTCGCTAAGCAATTCCGACCAACGTCGTTGTCACGCATTTAGGTCTCTTTGTGTAAAGATGTGTTGTAGTCCACAGTGGTCCATTTGTATTTCAAATGTTTATCCAATAAGGTAGTGTCTCCAAAATCTCAAGGAATATACAATGGCTAACAAACTCCAAATCGTGCATCGTATAGTTCTCCTCATGCCTTCTCAATTTCCTCAAGATGTAAGCGATCACCCAACCATATTGCATCAAGACTCTGCCTAAGCCTTCCTTGGATGCATCAGTGCATACCAAGAAGTATGCATCCATGTCAGGTACTTTTAGTATTGGTGTTATTGTCAACAACTCCTTGAGCCTCTGAAATTCCTCTGTGCATTTCTCGGTCCAAACAAACTTCTTGTTCTTCTTCTGCAATTTCGTGATCAGATTTTCTATCTTAAAAAATCCCTCGATGAACCGTCAATAGTATCCCACTAAACCAATGAAGCTACGCACTTCTAGGACATTCATCAGCGTAGGCCATTCCATAATAGCCTCGGCCTTTGCTGGATCCACGACGATACCTTCGCTAGAGATGACATGCCCCAAGTAGTGAATCTTCGATTGATAAAACAATCATTTGAACAATTTGCCATACAATTTGTTCTCTCGTAGAAACTGTAGTACCAAGCACAAGTTCTTGTCGTGCTCCTCCATTGTCCGAGAGTAAATCAAAATATCATCGATGAATACTTGGAAGAACTTGTCCAAGTACTCGCGGAACACCTCGTTCATTAAACTCATAAATACCCTTGTTGCGTTTGTCAGTCCAAACGGTAACACAGTAAACTCGCAATGTCCAAACCTTGTCTTAAAAGAGGTCTTAGGGAATTCATCCTCCTTGATCCATAATTGGTGATACCCTGATCGCAAATCGATCTTTGAAAACACCGTCACACCCTTAACCTGATTGAACAGATCATCAATCCTTGGCAATGGATATTGATTCTTGATCATTGCCTTGTTCAATTGACGGTAGTCAATGCAGATTCTCCATGACCCATCCTTCTTTTGTATGAAAATAAAAGGCATGCCCCATGGTGACACACTTGGACATATAAGTCACAGGTCCAGAAACTCCTTCAGTTGCATTCTCAACTCCTGTAACTCCGGGTTTGACATACAATAAGGCGTTATCACTATTGGTTCAGTCCCCGGTTTTAGGTCTATGGTAAATTCCAATTCCCTCTTCAGCGACATCCCAAGTAACTCCTCCGGGAAGACGTCTGCAAACTCTCTCACCATAGGAAGGTGTTCTAGACCTTCTGCTACTCCCTTCTCATTTAACCCAAGGATCGCATAAAGCTTACACCCTTTGTGCATGCTCTTTCGTAACTACAAGGAAGAGATGAACCTCAAGGAAACTCCATGGTTCCCACCTACAATTACGCGTCTTTGTCCCTCTTCATCAACCAAACTCAACCGTTTCATCTTACATTTAAGTATCGCCTCATGAGATTCCAACCAGTCCATACCAATCATGACATCATAAGATCCTAAGATCATGACGTATAGGTTGTCCCTGGTGACAAAATCTCCCAGGTTAAGGGTACATCCCGTAACCTTCCCTCCAACCTTTTGTTTGTCTCCCGAAGCCATCTCTTCGAAGATAAAATCATCCTGATCGACCTCCTTGACCTTAATTCTCCTTGGCGCTAACCCAACAATGAATTCTTTGTATCACCGAAATATATCAAAATATTAAGGGTCTGGTAAACGATGACACCTGACGTTTAGAGCACAGTCGATTGGTGCTCTTCCTGGAAGTTATCCACCACTGCATGAATCTGATGGGCCTTTCCCAAATCTCCCACGGTAGTGGGTCTAGATGATCCAGTTGCTCTAGTCCTCTCCACTAGGAAGTTGTGCTGGTAATGTGGCTCTCCACGTTCCAACACACTTTCTTCGGTCCAGTATCCCTGGTACCTGAAGTAGAAGATGAATCCTAACATTAATACCCAACATAAACTTGTTGACCTTAATTTTCTTAGTAATTTGGTACGAAGCATACCAAATCATCTCCAAAAATGGGCCTCGTACTCAGGCACCGTACATCCGCCCTATCGCAAGGAGTTGAACTCATTGAGTTGATCCTCAATGAATCCCTCCTATAGATACTTTTCTTGAAATCGTTCCTCAAACCATTCCCATGAAACGTCTTTGACCGCCACGTTCAAAAGAGATAGGAGCATCTTCCATCATAGAAGAGCGCTCCCCTTTAGATGAAAGACCTCCATGCAGGCCTTTAAGTTGGAGGTATAGTCACAAAGTATAAAGAACATCACCACATTCTCCAAACTGTGCCTCGGTGGCTGCGCCATCCGGAGAACCAAAGAGCTCAGGAAAAATGACCTTCTCGAGTTTACGGTGAAAGCTAATAGTATTGGTTGGGCACATTGTGGACCCTCAGGGGTACAGGTGCCCTAGCCTCATCTCAGTATAGATGGTGAATCAAGGCCTCTGACCATATCTAGAAGGACCTTGTCAGACCATCATAATCCCTTCAACAATCAAATCCAACCCAAGGACTTGTTCTTCCCCTTGGGGGTTATACTCCAAGGGGGCGGGCACCTCAAGAGGTGTTGCACCTCCTTCCACGACACCACATCGCGAACCTCTGTGGCGTCTTCTAAACGAGATCACCGAATGTAAACATTTAAGTTTTAAAAGCGAAAGGTTAATAATCAAGGGTTTACTGCAGTGGAAATCCTAGTGATCCACAATCGCAGGGTTGAACCAGCTCTGATACCGTATGTAATGACCCCGATCATTACAACTACAAGTGAAGTAGAAATTACAATTCTTTTTTTGTTTTAGATAGAAAGGAAACAACGACAAATAGTTGAACCCGACAACCTGAAGATGAACACAAGCACGTAGATCAAGAAACAAACAACTACGACTCCACGCACTAGCACAAAGAGCAACTAGGTGAAACATGCGTAAATCAATTGATGGAAATGAATACCCACCTAACACAAATATGAAAATGCCTACAAGCATAAGAAAAACATCTACGATCCCGACACAATGGCCTCGACGACCAGTCACTAGAACCTTTATGGCATGCAAACCCAACGCATGAATGCGTTACAACCCAAGCACCAACAACAACCACAATGAACAACGCCCACAACGGGAAGCACAGACTCCAGCCAAGTTATCATTTGACTCTATCAATTAGGGTGTGCAATGATCCCCTCATCAGGAATCATGTCGTCTCCAGGTGATAGGCATGACAACCACTATGGCGCAACAACATAACTGGACCCTCAACACCAGCTAAATTCAATGCGCTAAGAGCTCAAATGACTATCTAAACACCTCATGACTAACCCTAGCACCCAAATCAAAAAGTCAACAAGACGACTACGACATTCGTACAACGCAATAATTTCCTTGCGCAGCGAAATCAATCCGTACATTAATTAAAGGATGTTGTTAGCCATTAAATAAATTCTCCCTCGAGAATCCATTCTACAATAAGTTCTTATTATTTAATTAAGATTTTAATTACATAAAGGTCTCACTACCCTTGTCATTTACTAACATATACTAATTACCTCCCTCAACCCGATCATTACCCTTGTTCGACAACACAGGTATTCCAACAGAGGACGAACACCTTCAGTAACCACTCACATAACCAGATCAAAGATCAACACACCGATGTTTTCACGTGGTAAAACCCCTACGGGGAAACATCCACAGCCCCAGCCAACGTGGCCACTTGGAGCAGTTTATTAATGCAAAGAAAAAGATTACAG
>JASDQU010207873.1:28401-50643 GCA_032191745.1 Picea mariana | reverse complement strand
TAAAATCATTGTTATTAATCCATGTCTTCAACCAATACTTTCTCATAGCAGATAAATTCAATAAGGAATAGGTAATAGAAAACTCCCAAATTATGAAGATCGTCCATCAACATCAAAACTCTGTAGAAAGAAAAACATAATGGCATTTGAATTCATGAAATTCAAACCAAACAAAAAAAAATAATATATACTCAAACCAACCTCAAAACAAAGAAAACCAATACCAATCCAATCATGTCAAAGGAAAAAAAAAACGAAGAATCCAAGTAAAATTTCGAGGGACCCTAACTTTTGATTAAAAATAAAGAAGGGGGTTGTTGGGGCCCAACAAATGGTGAGTCACTGGGAGAAGCAATTATCCTTGACTTATTAAAATTTCATTGCAGGGAAGAAGACTAAGACTTGGATATACTTTTAATCTTCTTTACAACAAATCCACTTTAATATTACACAATATTAAGATTAGCTCAGATTTATAGAAAATTATCAGAAAAGAAGAAAAAAATTCTTTTACAAATGATTATAAACTGAAGTTGTGTTTTAATCAAAGAGTCACGATGTTTATAAAAGGACTTCAATACCGTTGACAGAGCCACTGCTGCTATAATGCATCCATAGCCTTGACAAGGATGCCATTTAACCCACTCAAATGCTTTAATCCCATCCAGTAGTTGTATCTGCACGATGTATACTTCCATAAAAGTTAATTTAAAAGAATATACATGCTACCTCTCAGCCCAACATTACTTCGTTGCTAGTAGACTTGTTTATTACCTCGATGAAGTTGTCTTGGTATCATGTGTGCATTTACCTACTGCCAGCGAGCGTGTTCAGTACCTCGGCTGGTTTACACACACTTCCTAGACTTAAGTGCTTCCAACCCTCTTATGCCACTTTTAAATAATAATCAATTATATATTTATTGATGCCAAAGAGAGTGAGTTGTTACTGGAGGTTAATTGCAATACATGTGAACAATTGATCATTTTTTTTTATTATTTGCTTTCAAAACTAGAAGTTTTATCATGGTTTAGAGATTTTAGATTTCAGTTAAGAAATCATCTAGAGAATGGGGAAGAACTTAAAAGTGATCTTTTAAGAATAGGGATGGTGTAAAAAGTCTAAGGATAATCATAATTCCCAAAGATATCGAAAGATTTCATGGGTAATACTTTGACAAAGACCGTTTAGGATTTCATAGTACTCAACTGACTTACAAATCAATTATCTGAGCTGAAACTTAACATTAGAAACTATTTGAACTAATTCAAATTTATTTTAAAAACATAAGTCTTGAAATGAATGCTTCCTTCGACAATCTTTCTTTGATAAAAAATATATTTATTCAAAAAGACAAACAGGGAGAAAGTTCAATCAAATAAAGAAAAAAAAAACACACAGCAAACCAAATCAGATTTTGTTACTGGGATTCAAAATCAGAAGTATATCAAAAAAAACAAAATCAAAATAGCAAAATCTCACTTTTAAAAAGAATTTGACCATAAGAAAAACCAGGCCAACCTCTCGTAGAGAAAGAGGATCAAAAGGAAGAACAACACAGTTCAGAGTTTTGCATATAGGAAGGTTCTTTTCTTAAGATAGTGATGCATGATACTTCATTTTGACCAAGCTTATTATTAAAAGTCATAGAAAAATCCTTAACTAGGATGAGTGCAATTACATGTAATGGTAACTATGTTTGTTAAGGTAAAAATAAGATTAAATCTCTAATATATTTATTAATTCTTCATAATATCTGAAATCATTGCATGATGTTGCCAATTTGTTAAAAAGAAATGTTTAATAAAGACAATTATGAAAAGGAAAAGGAAAGGAATTGAAAGAATACTTCCCTGAAAACATTCAGATGATGGTTCTCTTTGCATAACCACGTGTCTTCATAACTTCATTATTCAAAAGAAAAAAGTGAAAACAAAAGAAAAACTTAAAAGGACTCTATTGCTACACCTACTCTAACTTCTACATAGATCAAACCTCTAAGTAAAATCGTATTTCTAGTGCATCCAAAAGAGCATCTTCAATCTTGCAAGGCATAGAAAGTAGAAAATCAGAATAAAAGAATGTAGTATTTGCATATACAAAATAAATATGTCATCGTCACCTCCTATATATTCATTTAAAAACAAAGCAAGGAGGACCTTACCATTCTTTTGAAACTTCATGTATGAATCCTCCATCCATTCTGCAATGTTGTCGTTATATGGGTCATAATTGCATGGAAGAATGTGGGTAAGTTTGGAAAACTTGCCAATATTATGGGAACCTGAAAAAAACATCAGCAAATGTCAAAGATCCCCATCCTCTTGACAATTCTCCAAGTGCTCATCGATTTCTTCACATGGAGGACCAAAAAAAATCATGTCATGGTCACTTCCTAGATATTTAGGTAGAAACAAAGCAAGAACAAATTTATCTTTATTATGAAGATTTTTTACATATGAGTCCTCAGGCCATTCTAAGATATAAAAAACAAGATCAAAACTATGACTTCGATGAACTAGATCTGTCAATGGGGAACACATCATAAGAGGATTCATCACATCAATTAGATTACTGCTTTGAACATTTCCTTTGATGAGATGGATCGTTTCAAAACGCGAAGCATAATCATTAAAATTCAAAATAACCAAAGAATGAATATGCAATGTAGAATATTTGATCTCCATGAGAATGAGTGCATTGTCTTTTTCAAAAATAAATCATGTAAAATCATTTTTCAACATGTCTTTTTTCCATGACAGTGATGAAAGTGAAAGAGCGTCAAATCTGACTTCATAAATGTTATGCTCGAAATTAATTTCACCAAATCTTGGCATATAAAAAAGATCTGATTATGATGGAAAAGAGTAAGATATCGTGGGGTAAAGTATCATGTCCACTAGAATCTAAGAAGAGATTGGGATATAAAGAGTATAAGGAATCATAAATGACCACATGAAAAGAATCTCTTGAGAAATGATATTTAATAATGGTATTCGCAAGACATTCATCTTCACTTTCCTTAAAACTTTCACTCTGTCTTGGTGATAAATCCTTCAACATAATATGATCATCTAAAAATTTACCTCATGTATGATAGACAATTAAAAACTTTCATGACAAACATCTAATATTTCCTATGGATAAGGTATGATTTGTGGATGAAGGTTTAAGGTTTCTTCTTCAAATTGCAGATTTACATCTCTAATCAGTTTCATAGGAATGTTAGAATACTTAAGATCATTTTCATCACGTAAGTGTTATTCAATAACTAAATTTAAGTATTGATTAGAGAAAGAGTTAGAAGAATATGTACATTCATCTTGGCCCACCATCAAATCTTCTTCCATGATTGTTGAGGATTGAATATACAATGATTCAGAGGAAAAAACAGTTTGATTGTCAGTAAGAACCTTTTCAATAGATTCTACCTCCCTTGCTTGTTCAAAATTTTCAAATGGATTCCTCTCATCTTAAAAACAAAATTCTTCTCGCAATTGAGTGATAGGATTTGTAATTGATTCATCATTTGCGATTGAAAATGGTTGGATGAAAAGGGCACAAACATCAAAGAGGAGATTTAGTAAAAATGACATGTCATCAAGTTGAAACTTATAAGAGGAGATTTAGTAAAAATGACATGTCATCAAGTTGAAACTTATAGAGAACATGATGGATGCTTCTTAAAAATACCTCTAGAGATGAATTGTCATTGATTAGTAAAGCCTGAAATTCTTCACATAATTGATTGTAATCATAGATTTCAAAAGCATCGGAAAAATCCTCTACAAATTGAAACCAATCAATCATGTGATATGCTGGAAAAGACTCAAATCAATGTTTAATCTGACCACTAAATGTAGAAGCGAACAATCTACATAAAACCTTTAAATCAGAAATATCATGCTTGATGCATTTACACCAAAACTTGTTAATATGGTCTTTTGCAGATACATCCCCCCATCATCAAAGGTGAGTTTGGACAAGAGAGAGAATATCTCATTGGGTATATCAGGTAATGAGAAGTGGAAAGAATGTTCCAACACAGTTATTTGGGGAGCCACGGGGAATTATATACATTCAAAACAAAGACTCCTACAAGGCCAGCTTGTCAAACTGGCTTTCCTTCTAGTGCATTTCAAGATGACACAAAAGAAGAATGTATAAATCTAGAATTATGATAGGTCGAGGGCTAAAACATTTAATCATTAAATTTACCTCGACCCTCCTTCTAGTGCCATTTGTTGACAGGCATTTATGACACACCGTCAATGGGAAGGGAAGATCAGGTTCAGGGTTGTCTACTTAACCCAAGTCGTTTGGTATAGTCTACCTTGATGGGTTTTATGGCTCTGTTAGCCAACTATGATACTAAAAAAAATTAAAATATGTGAAATAACTAAATATACTACTCTAATAGTCAACACTTTAATTACAATTTCTTAACAAATAGTGTTTATATACAATGGTTATATACAATTTATAAGGTTTGAGCAAAGCCTTGTGAAAATAATTGTTTTAAGATATTGGATCTAAACAAGATTAAAAACAAACAAAATTATTCTATCACTCTAAATGAACAATGAATGAACAATATTTTAAATGATATAACGGAAATAAACAAAGGAGACTGACGTTTAAATGATGCAATCACTCTTCATTCACAAATCAACAAATTAAATAAATAATATACTCACAAACCTCTAGCTAATCAACAGTAATAAACTAAATTCATCTCTCTGGATTTGTATGAAATCCCCTTGTCCTTTGTCAAGTGAAAAACTATGATAGAAGCAAGCATAATACTTCCTGAAGAAATTCAAGGAAGTGTTTCATATTCTCGAGCGAGTTTATGATGAAAAAAAGACAAATAATTATATATCATGTGACTTTGAAATGTCCAATAACTGAAAATGAAGGAAATTCCATTTCTTAGGAATGGTGTTACCAATTATCTAGCATCATATGTAAACTCAAGATACTTGAATAGATTCCCAGTCACAGTTATAAACTAAACCAAAAAGAATGAACAACATAAAGAAAAGCATGATATAAAATATTGTGTGCAGAACTGACTAAAGCTAATTCGACATAGATAATATTTCACATCAAAACATTGCATGAGAAGATAATGAAAAAACACTGCATAGTCTACACAGGACGAAATCCAAAGAGTAAAATGCTTTCTCATATAGTTTCAACAAAATATGTTCATCATATGGTCCACAAAGAATTTTTGTGATAATAGACTCTTAAAGATTGAAAAAGTTAGTACATAAATGATATCAATTAACCATGTATTTATAAAACAGACTAAAGCTACTTTAAATCAATGCATAATCAATTACCAAAGAATATGAAGATATTATAATGAAAACAAAACAATTTTACTCATAGGACAAAAACCATTAAGCAACCCAGAATTCTATATTCTTCTTTGAAAATACTGGTCCATTCTCCCAAAGATTCCAACCATCTGTTACTCCATTTGAAAATAAAAGTGTTTACAAAATAAATAATATACAAAAAATAAAGGATAAAAATTCTCCTATCAATTTCTTCCCCACTTGGGATGTGAACTTTCTCATATATTTATGCCATGAATGAACAGTCTAGGCATGACTAATAATTTTCGCCACCAGAAATTTGCCTTGTAAAGAGACAACAATATCTCTCAAATCGTGCATTTGTTTGGGAAAAATCTCTCTAGTCAACTAAATGGGTCCATTATGGAGATGGGGTTTCAACCGTTTCTTTAGATTCCTCACGGTTTGGCTACAATTAGTCCCACAAAATCGTCGGTCTATTATTGAACGCATTTTCAAATCTTATTTGTTGTTGCTCATAAATTATTTGCAGCTATCCAATATTATTTTTTTATGAATTATCTTGAACGTATTTAGATAATAAAATCAAACCATGATCAGATCCATACCAAATAATTGATAATAGAAACCTGTGAAACAAAAAGAAACCAAATTAATAACCTAAAAATTGTGAATAAAACAAAATCTAGAACAATAAAATTAAAATAAATTTAAACTAACTATAAGTTCTAAACAAATATTGTTTATTTTTTCCTTTCAAATATGATCTTAAAATTCTAGAAGCTTCAAGTTGATGGAGAGGAGAAAAATATCAATTTTGTGTTTTCACAAAATCAAACAAATGATAGATAATTATTTTTTTTTATTTTTTTATTTTGAAATGAGAAGCAAATCGACAAAAGAATTTAATTAATTACACCTACCAAATGATTTTGTGAAAATGATTGCTAATCAACAAAAGACGAAAACATAATCATAATTTAAACGAAAGTAAACAGTTGATAAAAATTAATGTTTTTGTTTAAATTAAGATTTCTATGTTCATCTCTCCCTGATTCAAATTTGATCAAATGAGAACAAATGTCATAGAAAGGATGTGTCTCAATAAACATTCAACCTGTAAAATCATTTTTATTAATCCATGTCTTCAACAAAGACATTCTCATAGAAAATAAATTCAATAAGGTAGAGGTAATAACAAACTCCCAAATTATGAATATCGTCCATCAACATTGACGCAGGCGCGCCACCGAGGCACGTCCGCTCACAGGACCTCCTCTGTACTCGGCCCGAAGAACTAAAAGCTCTTCTAATTCCCTATGGGGAATTTTCCTCACCCACAAAAATTCTTCAAAAGATCTCCCTTAACGATCCGGAAATCGGACTTCGCGATTTCGTGAATCCGGTGGTCACGATTCCCCGAAAATCCGACGTGAGTCAACGCTGACCTTTTACCTTGCTATCAAGGTTTCTCCTATTGGGATTTCACCACTCGCAACATCAACAAATGGAATTTCTGAACTTCGAACCCCGATGTGTCGATACTCTGATGCACGCACGGGTTGACTACTCAACGGTCCCATCACCTTATCGGGATTTTGGACTTCGTGGGATCATGAATCCTAACACCAATTTTTTTGGGACTTTCCTTTTCCCAAACCCTGATACGGTATGCCACCTGTCTTCCACTAACTCCACTGTGGCTCCACACTGTTAGCCTGTCGGGATCTCGTGTCTCGGAGTTTCACGATTCCTGATGCAACATTTCCTTTGTACTCATGAATCCCGATATGCCGAACCTCGACTCCTCTCGAGTCTTCTGATGCATGTATGAAATGATGGATGGTTCTGGACTCATCGGGATATCACAGGTCATGATATCACAATTCCTGTTGCAACAATTTGGAGTTTCGATCTACGAACCCCCAATACATGATATACGTGTAGGTCCAATGGTCCTGGATGACTTGGATCCACGCTCTATCTGTCCTGAGCTTAAACCTTCAGGAATACACTACTGTATCTCCCCTTCACATCCACAAGATCTGACGGATCACGGGAATTCGTGGATTCTTCTCGGAGAATACTGACCGTCCGTTCCTTCCGGATGAATTCTGCGAAAGGATCAAGTGTTCCTTTCCACGAAACTCGTTCGCTTGCTCGCAAACTTGCGACGCTTCCCTCAAACTTCAAGTCACAAATTGTCCTCACTATTCTTCAATGAACTCAAAGGCCTATCCTTCCTGAGCTTTCTCCAAGTCCTCAATCTCTTAGGAAAAAAAACCCTTCGCACGCCTCCTGGCGGAAATCTGCAAACACTTCAAGTGTTTGGGTTTCTCTGACCCTGCGTGCACTTGCAACAGCAGTCCTTTAAAGCTTCTACTCAGATTCACAACTGAGACTCTCCCTTAGCCTGCACCCACTTGGCATGGCTCTAGTAACCCAATTTCACTTCTAGGTGAACGAGAACAAGATTTAAGCTACCTGAGCCTCCGTCAACGCACTCCTTGCAGATGTTTTCTACTGCACTCCTTGCAGGAAATCCTGACTCAAATAGAGAAATAATTGAAACTCATTTCTTCTTCCCCTCAGATTTCAACCTCAAACATGAAATAACATACACAGCAACAAAGAAAATGCATAACAGGAAAACAAACGCTCACGAGCACATCATTTAACATAAACACATAGAGAAAAGACACAAAACCATGGATTTGAATCTACTTCTTCTATTAATTCAAGATCTATACATGGATGTTCTTCTACAGCTCTTTGCTATTCTCCTATGCTCTTCCTACTTCTAACTATTCCTGAATTATGTTACAATGCACAATGAGGGTGTCTATATCCGTTTTCCCTCCTTCTTTCTAAAACTGTCTAATCTATGAAATTAAGTCTATCTACCTGTGTTAACTAGTTTAAATGCCTCCTATCTACTAAGGACAAGAGTGAATCGATCAAGGTCCAATACAATATACAAAGGCGCTACTTCATAAATGACTTCATTAAACATTTGGCACATGAATTTCAAAAAGATTTTCAAGCAATTCATCATATGCTCAAAATACGTTGCGCTGGCTCCGCGCCCGCTTGACTATTGCGATGCTCCTGCATCATACTCCCTCGCTTAAAAATTTCATGGGCTTCTGTCCATGAGTTCCTGCACAGTCTGTCCATGATTTTGTATCACTGCTTTGCTTTCCTAGCTGGCATCTTCCACTGGATGACCCTTCCATTTGACCAGATACTCATAGTATTCTTTGCTCCTGGTCTTCTTACCCACTCTCTTGTCCAGTATGCATTCCATCTGCGGCTTCTCTGCAATTGACATCTGTTCCATCCACTGGATCACTGGCTGCTCAGTTCCAGTCTCTACTTCTCCAGTCCTATATGGGTATAAATCTATGACATTGAATATCGGAGATATTCCGGTCCCATCCGATAACTCGATCTCATAAGCATTTGCCCCAAATTTCTTCAAGACCCTGCATGACTCGATTTTCTTCATTTTCAGCTTGTTGTATGTTCCCCTCAGAAACCTTTCTTTCCTCAAATGTGCCAAAACTAATTCACCAACCTCGAACTGAAGTTGTCTCTTCCACTGGTCAGCTCTGCGCTTATATTCATGACTTGAATCTTGCAGTCGTTGCTTCACCTGGCCGTGAAGTTCTTTCATCGCCTCTGCGAACTCTTGGGCACTTGCGCTCCTAGTCGTAGTCTGTTCCAAATCCCTCAACTCAGAAACTCCTCTCGGATGCATGCCATACACAATACGAAATGGACTCCGATCTGTGCTCCTGTTCACTGATTCATTATAAGCAAACTCTGCCTGCAGCAATACACTATCCCATTGGCTGTGGTGCTCTGTCACCAAGCTTCTCAGCAAGTCTCCCAGACTTCTGTTCACTACTTCTATTTTCCCATTCATCTAAGGATGATAGGAAAAACTAAACATCAAGTTAGTTCCCATATTTTTCCACAGTGTCCTCCAGAAATGTCCCACGAACTTTGTATCTCTGTCCGAAACTATACTTCTGGGTAAGCCATGAAGTCGAATGAACTCTTTGAAAAACAGATTTGCGATGTGAGTCACATCATTGTTTTTCTGGCATGGGATAAAATGTGCCATCTTGGAAAACCTATCCACTACCACAAAGATTGAATCAACACTTCTTTGTGTCCTTGGTAACCCCAATAAAAAATCCATGCTTATCGCATCCCATGGCCTCTCTGGTATGGGCAATGGTTGATAGAATCCTGCATTCTACTTTCTTCCCTTTGCATGCTGGAAAATTCTGCATCTATTTACAAACTGCTTGACCTCTGACTGCATCCCTGGCCAAAAGTATGACTCGCTCAGCTTTGCAAATGTCTTGTCGGGACCAAAATGTACGGCCAATCCTCCGCTGTATTTCTCCTTTAACAGATTCTCCCTCATGGAGCAATTTGGAATGCACAATTGATTGCCTCTGAACAATAATCCTTCTTGGATCATATAGTCTGTCCAAGGGCTTCTGTCCCTGAGAACTGGGTTCTCTGCTGCTTCATACGCTTCTTTCAAATCTTGATCATCTACGTACATGTCCCTAAGATCTGTAAAACCTAACGTTTTGACTCTGAACTCCTGCAACAACAAACACTTCCTGCTCAAAGCATCAGCAAATTTGTTAGCAGTACCAGAAATATGATTAATCACAAAAGTGAAATTCTGCATATACTCAACCCATTTGGCATGTTTCTGATTCAACTTCTTCTGTTGAGTCACAAATTGTAGTGCATGGGTATCACTATATAAAACAAATTCCTTTGGGATCAAGTAATGCCTCCACTTCTTCAGTGCCTGGATGATGGCATAAAATTCCTTGTCGTATGTGGAGTATTTCACCTTTGCCTCATTCAGCTTTTCACTAAAATATGCAATCGGTCTTTCTTCCTGACTCAAGACCGCTCCTATGGAAAACTTGCTTGCGTCACATTTCACTTGAAACGTCTTTTGGAAATCTGGCAACACCAAAACTGACTGTTCCGTGATCTTCCGCTTCAACAGATTGAAGATCTTCTCAGCCTATGTTGTCCAGTGAAATGTTTAATGTCTTTTTTTCATTGTATCCATCATCGCTGCGCTGAACTCATTGAAATTTCTGATGAACTTCCGGTAGAAACTAGTCAGTCCATGAAAACTCCTCACCTCAAAAATATTTCTCAGTGATGGCCAATTTTTAATTACCTCCACCTTATCTGGATCCATCTTCAATTGATTCTCAGATATAATAAATCCAAAGTAAATGAGTTCTTTCTTCGTAAATGAGTTCTTTCTTCATAAATGAAGATTTCCTCATGTTAATCAATAGCTTCTCCTGCTATAGCTTCTTCATTACTGTAGCTAAATGCTTCAAATGTTCTGCCTTTGTTTTGCTGAAAATTAATATGTCATCCAGATACACAATGAAAAACTTCTCGATGAATTCCCTCAGGACTTCATTCATTAACCTCATAAAGGTACTCGGTGCATTTGTTAAGCCAAATGACATAACAAGCCATTCATACAGTCCTTCATTGGTTTTGAAGGCCGTCTTCCACTCATCGCCTTCCCTCATGCGAATCTGGTGATATCTGCTCTTCAAATCTATCTTTGAAAAACATTTTGCCCCACTTAAGGAATCCATTAAATCGTCCATCCGCGGAAATGGAAACCTATACCTGATGGTTATCTTGTTGATGGCTCTTGAGTCGGTACACATCCTCCAGCCTCCGTCTTTCTTCGGACTGAGTACTGTTGGAACATCACATGGACTCAAGCTTTCCCTGACTAACCCCTTGTCCAATAACTTTTGGACCTGCTTCTTAACCTCTTCATTTTCTTGTGGTGTCAACTTGTACGTGACTTTGTTTGGAAAACTAGCCCATGGAATGAGATCAATATGATGACTCACACTCCTCATCGGTGGCAGCGAACGAGGTAATTCGTCCACCACGATTCAGCGAACTCTCCCAGTAGTTCCTGAATTTCATCTGGTAAATCGTCTACTCTTATGCTAGTCAGAACAATTCTTGATTTTTTGACCACAAAGAATTGTGGATCTTCTTTCTTCTTCACCTCCGTAAGAAGCTCCTTCCCACTCATGAGAAGTACTGTGTTGCTTACTTCCGGCTTCACCTCCTTATCCTTTATTGGAAGAAATATATGGGTTATCCCATTCTTCTCTAGGGTATATGTGTTCATTCGCCCATCATGAATCACATTTCTGTCATATTGCCATGGTATACACAGCAATAGATGACAAACATCCATGGGAATAACATCACACAAGATCCTATCATTATATCAACCTATCTTGAATTCAACCAAGCATTGTTTAGTAACAGTTACCTGGTGTCCCTTCTGTAGCCACGAAACTCTGTATGGGCTTGGTTGATCAGTCGTCTCCATCTCCAGCTTCTCTACCATCTATGTGGATGCGAGATTATCCGTGCTACCACTGTCTATGATGACCTTGCACACCCTGTCCTTGGTCTTGCAAGATGTTCTAAAAAGTCTAGTCGATTGAGCTGAGTCCTCCACCTCCTTCCCAGGTGTTAAGAGAACTTTACACATTATGAGCGATCTTCCGCCTTCTGCATCTTCTACCTCAACATCTCGCCTCTGTGCTTCGGTGATGTGAGCTTCTCCAATGTCCTTCTTTTTATCTGGACAGTTGTAAGACTTGTGCCCATTTTTCCCGCATGTGAAACATGTGATGACTCCACCTCTTCCTCTTCCTCTACCTCTAGTACAAGGAAAAGTGTTTTTGTCAGTATAATCTCCCCTCTTCTCATTATGATGGCCTCTCTGTGAAATTCCACCCCTCTCTGTATGAGTCTAAGGTTTCTTCCATTCCTCCTTGGGCTTCTGATATTTTTCCTGGGCAATTGCTTTGCCTCTGGGCTGGCTTCTTCCTCGACCCCTCTGACTTTTCTTTCGACTCAGATTCTCTTCTCCTTTCAGAGCCATTTGATAAGCATCTTCCACCATTCGGATGGTTACCATGCTCATCTCGTCCTGGATATCATAGCTCAGGCCATTCATATACCTGGAAACTTTTTCATCATCACTCTCCCGATGACCTGCCCTGATGTTCAGTCGATAGAATTCCTCAGTGTATTCTTTCATTGTCATCAGCTTCTGTCTCAGGTTCTGCATTCTCCTGAACAGATTAATTTGATAATCTCTAGGGATGAACTTTGACTTTATCTTTGCAATCATTCGATCCCAACTTTTAATTTTCTACTTGCCTTTGCAGCATCTATCTTCTTGTAGCTCATCACACCATAATGTTGCGTGTCCCTTCAAGCGTGTGACAACATGCTTGAATTTCTTATCTTCTTCGACATCTTTGTAGTCGAAGGGAGTATCAAGAGCTCTAATCCAATCTAGAAGCTCCTCCACATCCAAGTTTCCCTCATAAACTAGAATGTCCATTTTTTCCTTTGCACCCATCCGTGCGATAGCTTTGATCAGACGTTCATTGGCTGCATCCTCAGCTGCAACTTCTTCCTCATGTTCAACTTCAAATTCACCCTCTGAATCGCTAAAATCCCTCGCACTGGCTGTGGGTCTTTGCGCTGCCTCCATATCTTCGATTCTAGCTCGTAGAACACATATCTCTCTTTCCATTTCTGGATTATGTGCTTGTCTACCCCTTTTCCTCGGGTTTTCTCTTTCCTCTGGATCGGGTGACTGTCTATCCTGTCTCCTTGGCGGCATGGTGAATTTCCTTCTTCTCTGCTATAGAAAGCAAAGAAATTTTCTTGCTCTGATACCACTCTTGACGCAGGTGCGCCACCCAGGCACGTCTTCTCATAGGACCTCCTCTATACTCGACCTAAAAAAATAAAATCTCTTCTAATTCCATATCAAGAATTTTCCTCACCCACAAAAATTCTTCAAAATATCTCCCTTAACGATCGAGAAATCGTACGTCGCGATTTCACGAATCCGGTGGTAGCGTAATTTTGTGCCTCATGATTCCCTGAAAATCGAACGTGAGTCAACGCTCACCTTTTACCTTGCTATCGGGGTTTCTCCTATCGGGATTTCACCACTCGCGACGTCAACAAATGGAATTTTTGAACTCCGAACCCTAATGTGCTGATACTCCGATGCATGCGCGGGTTGACTATTCAATGGTCCTGTCACCTTATCAGGATTTCGAACTTTATGGGACCGTGAATCCTAACACCAATGTTTTCAGGACATTCCTTTTCCCAAACCCCGATACGGTATGCCCCTTGTCTTCCACTAACTCCACTATGGCTCCACACTATTAGCCTGCTGGGATCTCGCGTCTCGGAGTTTTGCGATTCCTGATGCAACGTTTTCTTTGTAATCAGGAATCCTGATATGCCAGACCCCGACTCCTCTCAAGACTTTTGATGCGTGTCCGAAATGATGGACAGTTTTGGACTCGTCGGGATATCGCAGGTCGCGATATCACAATTCTTGTTGCAATAATTTGGAGTTTCGATCTACAAACCCCTGATACACGATATACGTGTAGGTCCAATAGTCCTGGCTGACTTGGATCCACGCTCTATCTGTCCTGAGATTAAACCTTCAGGAATACACCACTGTATCTCCCCTGCACATCCACAAGATCTAACGGCTCACGGAAATTCACGGATTCTCCTCGGATAATACCAACCGTCCATTCCTTCCAGATGAATTCTGCAAAAGGATCAAGTGTTCCTTTCCACGGAACTCATTCGTCTGCTCATAAACTTGCGACGCTTCCCTCAAACTTCAAGTCACAACTTTTCCTCGCTATTCTTCAATGACTCAAAGGGCTTTCCTTCCTGAAATTTCTCCAACTCCTCAGTCTCTTAGGAAAAAAACCCCTTCGCACGCCTCCTGGCGGCAATCTGCAAACACTTCAAGTGTTTGGGTTTCTCCGACCCTGTGCACACCTGCAGCAGCAATCCTTTAAAGCTTCTACTCAGATTCACAATTGAGACTCTCCCTTAGCCTGTGCCCACCTGGCATGGCTCCAGTAACCCAATTTCACTTCTGGGTGAACGAGAACAAGAGTTAAGCTACCTGAGCCTCCGTCAATGCACTCCTTGCAGACGTTTTCTACTGCACTCCTTGCAGGAAATCCTCACTCAGATAGAGAAATAATTGAAACTCATTTCTTCTTCCCCTCAGATTTCAACCTCAAACATGAAATCACATACACAACAACAAAGAAAATGCATAACAGTTAAACAAACGCTCATGAGAACATCATTTAACATAAACACACAGAGAAAAGACACAAAACCATGGATTTGAATCAACTTCTTCCATTAATTCAATATCTATACATGGATGTTCTTCTACAGCCCTCTGCTATTCTCCTGTGCTCTTCCTACTTCTAACTATTCCTGAATTATGTTACAATGCACAATGAGGGTGTCTATATCCATTTTCCCTCCTTCTTTCTACAATTGTCTAATCTATGAATTTAAGTCTATCTACCTGCATTAACTAGTTTAAATGCCTCCTATCTACTAAGTACGAGAGCAAATCTCTCAAGGTCCAATACAATATACAAAGGCACTCCTTCATAAATGACTTCATTAAACATTTGGCACATCAATTTCAAAAACATTTTCAAGCAATTTATCATATGCTCAAAATACGTTGCGCTGGCTACGCGCCCGCTTGACTATTGCGATCCTCCTGCATCAAACATCAAAACTCTGTAGAAATAAAAACAGAATGGCATTTAAATTTCATGAAATTCAAACTAAACAAAAAAATATAATATAAACTCAAACCAACCTTGAAACAAAGCAAACCAATACCAATCCAATCAAGTCAAAGGAAAAACAAAACAAGGAATCCAAGAAACATTTAGAGGGACCCTAGCTTTTGATTAAAAATAAAGAAGGGGGTTGTTGGGGCCCAACACATGGCTAGGAAGACAACATTTCCACATGTTCCTTCTCTTCAAAGAGATCCCATTGATATCTTGAATTCTCCAGAGAAAGAAAGTGGCTATGGAGCTATGATTAGTAAGAACAAGGGATTGGTGATAGAAACCTTGAGGGGTCTGAGAAAGGAAAAGGAAGCCTGAGAGGAGGTGATTGAGAAAACAACCACATTTGGTCTAGAAAAATATCTGAGAAAACAACAATTGATAGTGAAGATTGGGAAGATGAAATAAGAAGTTGCAGAGTACCAAGTATTGGATAGGGACATTAAAGTAGAGAATGCACAGTTAAAAGAACATAATGTAAGGTTACAAGATGCACAAGAAGAGGTCTATGCTAAACTCAACAAAGTCTTATGGTTGATCCAATACACCAAAGTGATTAAGAAGAAACCGAGGAGTGAAGTTTTTGGTCTTAACATCCTACAACCAAAGAAATGATAGGGAATGGTTCAATTTTGCAAAAAGTTTTGAGTATCAGTTTTGATGTTGTTGCATGAGGACATGCAATGAATTTAGCATGGGGGAAATGTTGGGTCTCCATTTTGACACTTCTAATGTCCTATATTACCCTCTATCTGAGCCTATTTTACCTATGCTATGTCTATATACTTGACTATTTCCTCCATAAATACACTTGATAACCTTCTCCATATGCATAGAGAGGTAACTTATGATTAACACATGATTTGTCTAGTTTTCTTGAGTTAATTCGATTAAATGATTTATTATGTATGGTCCTAATCACTTGACTCTTAAGCAACTTGATATGGTACCTCACTATTTTTGTACTACAACTGTAGCACGATTCAATACTGCAACTATAGCGTGATGCGATACCCAGTCTATTCTGGTACCAAGGCTCCACCTATTCCGGTACCAAGGCTCCGCCTATTCCAGTACTAAGGTAACACATATTCTGGTACTCGCTCAACATTTCATCTAGTACTAGTACACTCAACACTACATCTGGTACCAGTCTTGCGCCTGTTCCGGTACTTCCTTTGCGCCTAATCCAATACTCATGGTTGCAACTGTGTTGATCTGGTACCAAGCCCCTGTTTCCAGAACTCACCTCATGAATGAGTATGCGGATGGACATTCCAAGAAGTCAGTTGGATCGAAGTCTCTAAAGTAGTTTTTAAGATCACGATAGACTTCATCACTCATGCACTTCGTGTCATGAGGATGAAGTCCATACCTAGAGATTCAATATGAATTTCCAATTGTAATATCTTAAAACTATTTGATAATTAACTTTAAATCTTGATAGTAATGACTCACCTTCTTTATAAGAGATGCTATATAGGCAATAGGATATATGTGTATGTAATGAATCAAGTAGAAAGAGAAAAATGATACATATTGTCATAATGTACGAGATAATGAACTGCTGATTCAATCTACAAGTTGAAGAAATAAAAATGATCTATTGTGCAATTCATGAATATGAGTAGAAAGTTTTAGTCTATTATTTCTTTAGAGGTACCTTGTTGGTTCGGCAAGGGCCCACCACCCCAACCAAGGTAAACCTCCCAGTACATGTTTTGTGTGATTGTATGAGTGTGAATATTTAACAGTGGTGTGTTGTCAATGATTTCAAATACATTTTAAAGTTTTGTATAGAATCACTTGCTTCTGAATCAGTGTGAGTAATTAGACATTGAACAAAATAGATAGTTTCCTTTCCTACTTCTGTAGGTTAACATTTAATTGATAAGAGTTTGATGTGTGGGATTGTTAAGAAAACAAATGTTATTATTTTGAGTTTGTAATTGTGGTTCTCTTAGTGGGTACAAGAACCATAGGACTTCATCTCTTACCTTCATGTTCCATATAATGAAGTCTCTCAATCATGTTGGTTGTTTCCTGTCCTAAAGAAGGTTTGATTGAATAGAATAGAGTTGTGATTGATTTCTGTCTAAGAGTGACTAAAGGTGATTGTTGATTATTGTTTTCCATTTCTACAAGGAACAAGATCTTAAGTTCATCTCTCCATTTCATAATCCTGGAATGAACAGACTTTCCACCTAAGAAAGATCATTTTAATTGAGTGTTTGTTTGAGAAGTTTTGTTATCAGTTTTATCTTCTGAGTTTGAAGTCATGTGAAAAATTTAGAAATTCTAGAAACAGAGTGTTATGTTATTAATTATTTCCTTCTTGAGCTAGAAACAACAGACATAGGTAGGTTACCTGTTCTTGGCACATATAGTGTAACAACTCTTTCAATTAAGAATCCTGGATTGACATATAAATGAGCGTAATATATTGATCATATTTATACACCAACAATCATAGTGAAACACATTGTTCCAGATGCATGAAAAAGAACCTATGGGAAAGGAAAAATGCCCAATAATTAAAATAATGTTTTTCATAGTATATCGGTAAGGAAAAAACTTCCAACAAGCAATAGATGGATGTGTATGCCTCATGGGAATAGGAACGACAACCAAAAATACCAATTTAAATTCTAATAAGTAATCCCCATTGAACTTTTATTGATTTCATGAAGAACAAAACACAAATCATTTTCCTCAATCAATAAAACTCAACCATGAATTAGAAACTCATCCACGATCATGAAATTGAACAATCACATAACGGTAAAACTCATAATTTCAATATGAATTTCAATATCGTTAGCACACTCTTTCACTCTCCAATTAGATTTGATATGGGTCTAAATAAGTGACAAAAAAGTGGCTAATTCAAGGAGACAATGCCCCAAACTTTCATGATCAATAAGTGTGTGAAAACCTGAGGTGGGAGTCCCTAGGTACCAGACTATTGATATCAGATGTGTTTTTCTAAAAAAAAACCATATTCCCAGATGGGGTGATAGTGCGGTCTACGCGGCACTCGGTGGAGGAGGGAGTCAGGCTTCAGGACATGGGGGCACGTGAAGGGCTCGTGCCGCCCCCACCGACATTTAATTGAATCATAAACTTGCTGCGAATGGGCATTAATGCACACATTAACGCAGGTTCCCCTCCGTTCTGGCCTCATAGCACGATTGTGATTGCAATGCTGGTTAGTTGTTGCAGTTGTCTTCCCACAGAGCTTGCTCTGCAGTGGCAATGGCGTGACCCATCCTGGACTGAGCCTGGCCCTGTCTTTTCCTCGACCATTCACTCTCGCAGAGTACATAGTCTCGCCCCCACTTGCAACTTCTGCTGGACTATGACTCACCCACGGGGAAGGCCAAGGCGGGGATCGCCCTAGAAGCCTCGGCATCCTGCCATCTCCCGCTCTAACTCGACTTCCCTAAGCTCCTCCTCCCGTAGCCGGTCTGGTCAATTCTCTGTGGCTTCTCGTAACTGGGCGACTACGCAACTCAATTGTAGGGCGCTAGTGCCCAGAACAGCCAGCTCTCCCCATCAGCACCTTCGTGACCCTCCAGTGATTCCTTCTGTCCCGGAGCCCGAACCTCAACAAACCTCTCGAGGGGCTAGGCCTCTTCCCTGAGACTCCTTCACCATTGCGCAGCTTTGGGATAGCTTGGCGACACTCTACGACCTGGTCTTCGGTATCCGATAGGGTGTGGAGGACCTCAATTATCACCTCCAAGAAACTGATGTTAGGCTGGATCTATTCCTTCAGACCCTCAACTCCCTGCAGGATTCTCTAGCCTCCAGCCAGAATGAGGACGCTCCAATGGCGGAGCCGAAAGTGGCAGCGGATGCAGGAACAGGTGTAAAGAAGGACGTAGAAACATGTGCAGACTGACGCAGCAAAGTTGATGGCACTGTGGGCGACGGGGAAGGCGACAAGAATTGGGACGATCAACCCATGTACATAGAGGAGGAGCCCTCCGGGGGACCTCCAGCCCATGTGGCCCAATTACTCTCCAGGTGTCTAACTAGTCAGTCCTGTCTCAGGGGTCAGTAGTCTATCTGTCAACTTTTCTTTCACCTTTTGAGGACTTTTTAGGTGTCAACTTTTATGTTTAAAACAATAAACAGTAGTACTGATAAGTTTGGGGGATCCTGGGATAAATGGACTAGTTTCCCCTCTGTTGGGTCAGTCCTATATCCTCAGTTTGAACATCTTGTATTTTGCTTTGATACTATGTTTCTGAGAGGCACTTAATATATTTTTCTTACTTACAAAAAAGAAAAAAACCATATTAAACAAATAGAAAATATGTCTTGGAAAACGTGAAAACCCTCCCAAGACATTATGGAAAGATAGTTTTAAGTTCTCTTGGAAGGACCCTACATTGTTAGTGTGAGAAATATGGAAGAAAAAGAGGAGAAAACCACTTAAAAGATAGATACTTTATCGCAATAATTTGTAATGAACTACTAATTCAATGCATAAAGAGAGAACGTAATACTGACAAGAGTGAAATATTGAAAATAAGAACACAAGTTATTTATTAATGTATTTAAAAGGATGATTGCACCACATCAACAAGCACAAGAACTGACACTATGATAATCTTCACAGAAAGAAAGAGTAGTTAGTCTAAGAAGAATTAAAAGAGAGAGAGAGAGAGAATAATGAATGTTGTTGCTACAAAACTCGAACCCTAAACCGATGTAGCTCACTCCAATATATAACTATGAGGGGTGCACTAGCCAACAAGAGACCACGAGGACACATATATGATAAAAGTAGAAGCTAAGATACATCAAGAGGTAAGTAGGAGTGATCAAGCGCATGGGGAGAGAAGGGTGAGTGAGACACGTGTAAAATAATAATAACATAATAATAGCCAATGCACATGAGATATGTGTGAGATACTTATACACAATAGACAAAATTGCACAAGAGAGACACACGTGTGATTCACATGATGGAAAAAGGGATAAAGAACATTGGAAAGTGAAAAAATTGATGGAGAAGAGAAGTTAAGTAATATTAAAAGGATTAACTCATGAAAACAATCACACACACATTGGATAGGAGAAATAGGGATAATTTTGGAACAAATCACTCACATGTGGGATAGGAGAAATAGGGATAATTTTAGGGAAAAGTATGCTAAAGTATAGTAATTTAGAATCATAGGCGCATTAAAGAATGGATGCACTAAAAAAGAGGGGAAAAGGGAGGTTCATTAATGCTAAAAATTAGGGAAAATGAAGGCTCATTAAGAGAATGGGATAGAAAGTAGGGAGAGAGAGGAGTTACGATAATAAATAGGGAGAAGGGATGCCAATTAATAGGGAAAAATGATGCACATTAAGACAATGCGCTAGAATTTAGAGAGAGCTACAAATTAGGGAGAGAGAAAGGTGGATGCTAAAAAATAGGAATAATGGAGGCTATTTAAGACAATGAGATATAAAATAGGGAGATACAGGAGTTAGGAAAAAAAATAGGGAAAATGGAGGCACATTAATGCTAGAAAATAGGGGAAAAAGGAATCGAGGGGATAATAAGGTGCACCTGTTAAGCAAAAAGGAGAAAAAAGGGGTCTGTATGAAATTAAATGTATTTAATGCATGAAAAGTGAGATATATGGTAAGTGAAGTGAGACAATGTAAATGAGGCTTCAATTAGCCCAAAAAAATCCATCATCCATGTGACACCTCACATGTACAACCACCTCATTAATTATTTTCCTTATTCCTTGGAAAGTGTGCCCCTTCATTAATTAATCCACATAGCTGCCACATGTCACACTTAAAAAATATTGTTTGCGGAATCTTACCCTTCCACTTGTCACCTTTGGAGGCAATGACCCATGCTATAAATATAGAATGATAAAATAGGGGTCCAACCCTAAAAATAGGAAACTACCAAAAAATTCTAGGATGACTAGGAGAACACAATCATATGTCAAATGTCTCAATTTTGAGAATCTCGCCACATTTCAATGTTATCATATTCACCATATTCGATTTTCCGTGAGGATTAAAAATATGTGATCAAAATTGACATGTCATCCCTCCTGCTCCACTTACTAAAAATAGAAATACTGACAAGTCACCTTGAAAAAGGTCCAATAGACTCAGAATTTCTTAAGGATCAATATTGTATGCTCAGGATCTTGATATGAGGCCTGGAGCTCAACCTGCTAAAAATAGAAAGTACCTGTATGATCCTCGAACAAAGTGTCAATGGGCTCAAAATCAGCCAAGGACAAATATTGTATGCTAAAAAATGTCATATGAATCTCCGGTCATGTAACAACCCTAGTTAAATAGTTGCTTAAGGTTTATCAAGTATAGTTAACTAAATAATTAACTGTCCTAATGTGTATTAGTTAAATGATGATTATTTATTAATAATATTAATTAATTAATTATTGTTTAATATATGTTGATTAATTAACACATTTAATGTTTGGATAACAAATTCAAGGCTTAATAAATTTTAATTTATTATTAGAAAACTTTACGTATGAAGGGAAAGGGCATTGAATGGAGGGATAAGGTACTGAATGGAGGGATAGGGTATTGAATGGGGGGATAAGGTGGGTGGAATTAAAGGAAGGTAGGAGGCGGTGAATGGGAGGAGGATATAAGGGGGCAGAGGCCTTTGGGAGAGGACTTATGAGATTTTGGGGAGAGGAAGCATTTTTTTGAGAGAAGGATTGTATTTTCTGTTTGGCATTTTTTTGTTTTGGTCTTGAGTTTGGGTGGACTATTACATTGGTGCACTAGGTTGCTGGGATTTTTGGGCTCGAGGGCCAGGAATCCTAATAGAATCTTGGAGCTAGGGAGTCGGATAGGCTCTGTTCCTAGCTGGCAGGGAGGAAAGATTTAGATTTGGGCAGAGTTTGGGCAGAGCATCAGAGAGGACAACCATAGATTGGGGAATTAGCATCAGACAGAGGTATGTATTTTAGTGATTATGTTGTGTTACGTGATCGTTATGTGATTTATTTTTATGACGTTAATAAATTTAATTTCTGCTGAATAAATTATGGTTAAATGCTGAAGATTAATTTGTATAGAATAACATTTATCTACTCTCTATTTTTTTTAATTTGTGTTTTATAAGGCATTGT
>JASDQU010207873.1:6443-18023 GCA_032191745.1 Picea mariana | reverse complement strand
ACACGTGTTGTATGGAATGTATCTATCACAAGTGTGCCATGTTTTTACTATTGTATAATCTACACATGTTGTGTATCTCATACACAACCTCTTCTACTGCACCTCTCACACCTGATATCATACATATGACCTCTATCTCTTGAATGAAAAATTAGAAAAGAAAAAAAAAAACTCTAGGCCATATTTGTCCAAGTGAATAATTTCATTGACACGTTCTCAATCGCTTATGCCAAATCTATGATGTCAAAATGAGATGTGTGGTGCCTCCTCACATTTTCCCTCATTTTATAAGAGTCTAACGAGTGATTTTAGAAACCCATTCTAAACTCAACATTAAATTAGAATTTTTTATTCGTCCATGTGGGTGTGAATCCCCAACATGTGGGTGTGGAGCCTCAAAATAAAAATTCTAAACCCTAGATCCATACAAAAAAGTGTTTTATCAATTCAATGCAAGTTCCAAGAAATATTCCCACATTATTGACAACAAATCCAATATGGGAAAACCTTCTCATGCTACAAAGCATCAACACTCCCTCTTAGAAATAAAGGTATTTCATCCACAATTACTTGGAATTATATTTTTCTCCCACACTGGAAGTGGATTTTCCTTCCACACTAGATTTTCTACTACAACTACTCCCTTTGACGTATAAGAAAATTGTTTTCTATGATATGAAACCTTCTTGGAAGACACCCTGCTCCTAGAAGTCTCCTTCTTCTTAGCATATTTCCTGGCCATATCAACCCATGATGCCTTCTTGATCATATTGGAAGACTCCCCTCTCCCATCTATACCTAGAGTTTGACTTCCTATGGATGATTTCTCTCTCTCTAAGCCTACCATCTCCCTCTAAATTCAGGCTCCCTCTAAGTCTACACAACCTTTAGATCTACCTGATCCTTGTTCACTACCACTTTTCTACTTTCCTTAGCTCACATAGGTTGCCCCTTTAGCCTATAAAAGTTTCTCTCTCTAACTCCAAGAACCAATGTTGTGTTTGTACCAGATTATATAGACATGATAAATGCATATCCATCCTAGAATAATACCTCATATCCCTTATTCTCAATTTTTGATACTGAGATCACACTCCTCTTGAGTCTTGGAACCCATAACACATTTGTCACTCTCAATACATCTCTTGAATCCATATGGAATGAAACTGTTATAGATCCCTCCATTGCATGCTTGGTACCCATACCAAGATCCACATACAAATCTAAGTTACACTCCGTGAAGATCTCATAGAATTCACATGCTCTTGTCATATGGCATGTGGCTCCATTATCCACCAACCAAGTCCCACTACCAAAACTTGTACTAGAAAGGGTGGATATCAATGGGAATTCCTTCAGAACCATGTTTGCAACCTCATACATCTTTGTTGATGATGCTTATCACTTCCCTCTCCCTTTCTTTTGTTGTGGACACTTTGAAGCATAGTGACTTAGCGTATGGCAAGAAAAACACTTGAATTTTCCAAGGTCCTTCATATCATCTATTCTAGAGATGCCTCTCTCCATGGAGATTCATTTCTTATTCCATTCCAAACATGAGCAGTGTAATGTACCCCAAATTTACCAAATAAAAACAAAGTGATAGGTGCATTAAAATTTCTTTACTTTGTTATACTTGATCAATTTAAAAACTATAATCGTCGCTATCGGAATACGACATATACCTATTCATAGTTACAAGTGACCAATAAAAATATAGTTAACTTTTTCAGCGAAGTCGTGCCTATTAAAATAATTCAGTACATGTGATGATTATTCAATACACTCAACATTTTAACATAACAGGCTAGTGTTTAGACTATCCACGAAACTGTAATATTGAAGTGAATATTTAAGAGTCTTGTCATGTCCATAAAGGGATATAGTAACCATATCCTAACATGGTTTCTACTTTTATCAAAGGGATCCATAAAAGTGTTTTACTAAAAGCTCTATATTTAAACAAGAATTAGCACCTTCCACTTCATATCCAATATATGAGTATTTTTAAGCTTACCACAAAATAATCCCATATATTAAGTTTTTCTTCTTTATTATACTCTTATATTCCATGTATCAAGATTGTTTGGAGTTGTCGTGGGATACATAATCCTCACCATATCTATATATATATATATATATATATCGTTCCTATATCTATACATATATAGCCATAAAATGTAGCTTATTCCTTGGGATCATATATATTTTTTATCGCATGCATTATATGAAGTTTTAACATTATTCACACACACACACACACACACACACACACACACACACACACACACATATTCGGGTCGACTTACTACAATCTTTACCCTTAGTGTATACACATTCTAACAATTACATGTAGTGGTCATTCTTGTCAGTTTTTCATTAAGCTTTAACAAAACAACTAAATGAACTTAGTGCACACCAGTTGTAACGAAGTGGTTGCTCGATATACACATGTTTAGCATTTAATGGGTTGGAATCCCATTAGGCATGACAGGTCGTAACCCTAAGCCTAGTAGCACATTTAATCCAAACCTAAATCTTAACTGTCCAACATGAAAGCCCACCCAACTTGTTGACATGGCTAAGCACTCAAATTCATTAAGAGAGTTAGGTTAAATGAAAAGTTAAGACTGTCTGTAAACACATCAATTCTCTGGTCGATAGTTAAGAGGGTTATGAAACGTATTGTTACTAGGTTATCGTGTCCAATGTGGGCACACCATATTCATTTATTCACCTAGCCCAAGTAATTGAACATTATCTCACCATTACTCTACACTAAGAAGGTTTTCTGGGTAACTAATGTGTCCTTTCCCTTTGGATATATGCATTTTGTAAAAATTCCCAGTGTTAAACCCTGTATTGTTTCTTTGGGTGTATGTTCGGCGACTAGAAGTTATCCTTCTCTATGTAAGGAAAAATGAAGGTGTGCAACCAACTGGTTTTCTTTCTATACCAGGTAAACTCAAGAAGGAGCCCTAATGCTTAAGTTATCCTATAATAAGTGAGGTAGTTTGTAATAATAGTCCCATTCGTGACCATCTCTGTAACTGATGTTTATGGTTTTCGTATTTGACGTCCATTATTTTACTGTCATTTTATCCTCTGAATGTCATTATTTCTCTCTTTGTGGTATATCCCCATCAGATAACTCGTGATGGTTTCCGAGATTATTTTTTACAGTGAGTGTAGTCACCCTCTATTTGTGGTTTTCATTTGGGACTTGTCTGAAGTTTATACCGGTGATTTAGCCTTCTGGTTCAAGAACTTGTTCCCTTAATAATATTAAGGGTTTTTTTAAAAAGAATTTATGCCGTGACCTCAATATTCTCCTTATCGTTTATGCTTGTATTTTGTTTTAAGTTGTTCATGACATACCTATCACTTGAAAATCCTGTGGTTAAATCTTTCTCCAGGTTTTCTACAATTACTCTTAAATACACTTATGGTATTCTGTATGTATAAACTATACATTATTATTTCCCATGTATTATGTGATATATCTCCTAGATTTGTAAAGAGGCGAATATGGAAAGAATTTCCGAACTATCGACTCTTAAATATGAGAATACACCTTTCGAGACTTATTGTGATTTATTTCATTTTCAAATTTCATAGTGTATATTTGTAAAAGTGTCCCCTGTGTAAGTAGTGAGGTTTCTTTCCTAAATGCACACATTTAGTAACAGGATTGTAATACTTTCCTATTCAAGTTTCACATATTTATACATAAGTTTGTTAAGGTCGTAAGACTTCTTTCTGTGTATATAATTAACTTCCACCAGAGTTTATAATTCATTTATAAAATTTACCCTAAGTTCTCTCTTCTTGAAATCTATGTTTTACTTCTTCCACGTAAAGAAAATAGTAAAAGAAGTAACTAGAACCCCATCTAATTCTCTTCCATTGGACAAAATATTCTTGATGTAAAGGAAAGAGCACAGTAGGTTTAGAATGCGTATTTTAAGTTCAGTTTATACTTGTGTTCTTGTCTCGGTTTTTAATCAGCAACTCGTAAGTTTGGATATATATGGAAACAATGCCCCACAACCTTGTCTATAGTCCTGAATTAGGAAGTATAAACCTCTATGGGACATGCGACTATGATGTGTGAAATTTATTATTCTGGTTACGAAAAATACTAAATGTCTAGCACTATTTAATTATTTTTTAGCATTCAATTATATTCTTTTCGGTTACAAAACTAATGATGGGGCCATGTTTCCTTGTGAGGGTACCCATAAGCCATTTCTGAGTCCACTCCTCCGCTTCGGACTGTGGGTAGATTATTTCATCAACGTTGGTGGGGAAATACATCCATACCATCTATAAGATAAGTACTATCCACTTGCTAAATCTTTATTGTTTAATTTCGTTTGATTATTTTAACACATTTTACTAAAATCTGTCGATTTTCCCCTTGCAGGGTTAAACATTTCGAAGTACACGAAAACAAAGGGAAGCACCTTACTCGAAAGGTATTCGAGTTCCAAATCTCGGCGTTCAAATTAAAATTCTTCAGGTTTTGTTTGTTAGTATTACAGGGTCCTTACCCTAGGGTACTCTACCGTGATAAATTTGAATCAGGGTTTTCATGTACAAACTGATTATTTGTAGTTTACTTAATGGAATACACAGTTGTAAAAGAACTCCATTTGAATATGATTCTATAGTTTACAATAGGTGTGGTATCATGTATTATGTAAACTATTGAGTCTCCAATTGCCTATGGACCATCATATATATAGAATGCAATTTCTTTTCAAAAGAGAGGATTGTTATTTTCTTTATTCTTTGTTCTATGGTATCTGTACAAAGAATGATATGGTATTTTTCATGTATATTTATGTACATAAATATCTCTATATTGATACATGGAAATACACACAGTGATCCTCTATTGAAGCGTGTATTCACTTTTAAATTTACAGTACATATGTAATGGTTCTAACATTTCTTTATGCCTAGTCAAACATATACATATATTCTATCTATACATATATAACTCATCTTCAGTAGAAATTAAAGCTCACAATAGCTCTTATTCTTATTCAGTGAATCTAATCAATCCTGTAAGCTAATTATCATATAACCATTTTATTCTATCAGCTAATAATTAACAAAACCTTCAACAAGAAAACAAATAGATGTACATATTTGAATAAGATGTTGGAACATAAATGGAACATCCAAGTTCCACCCAACCATAGAACAGAACAACAAAAACACTTGCTTCGCTCACCCCCTAGCCTGACCATGAGTCCATAAGGGAGAATTCTAATGATCCTCTTTCACTACATTCCTCTTTTAGATAAGAAAATCGCCTTTCCTCACACTCAAAATAGTGTTCATAACATCAAGTGATATCCTTTCTCTAACATACTAAGCAATGTCCTACCTCCTCCCATATGTTGTATATCATGGGCATCTTGTGCCTAGGTATTTTTCCCTCCTTGGGAATTTTCGCAGCTTTACAAATCCCTGATTTTTAGGGGTTTTTAGTGGTGAAATTATTCATTTTCCACTTCTAAAATTCAGCCTTGAGGTAACTCAAGTTTGTTCCCCACTCATGGAATCATGGTTAGTTGTTTTCAACTTAGTTGTCCCTTTTGTCCTTCAACAATTAATATATAAAAAGATTTGTCTTTTGCATGTGTCACAGTCAAAGAGTTGGTTGGGAAAATCAAATATTTTCCCAAGAGTCACAATAATTAATTACAAATAATGAAATTCCAAATTCGGATTTTCCATAAATGGCAATAATTTTCCAAATACGAATTTGCCAAAAATGGAAATCTATTCCTAAGTGCATACAGACTTTAATAATTAATTATTTTTTGGGATATTACATCCTCTCCCTCTTTAGTACCACACTGTCCTCATGGTTCATTCCTCTCTTGGAATATGGATAAGATTTCTGCAAATCTTCCTCCAATTCCCAAATGGCCTCCTCAGGACTAAATTGCTTCCATTGCACTTTTACCTAGGCGATGGCTTTGTTCCATAGTATCATTTCTTTCCTGTTGAGAATGCATACAGGTTCTTCTTGGAACTCGCCTTCTGGTTCCACCTGCGCCATGTTCCAATCAATGATGTGAGTAGGATCATGAATATAATTTTTCAACAAAGAAAAATGAAATACATTATGAACTTTTAAATTTCCAGGGAGTGCAAGTTGATATGCCACGGGTCCAATTCGAGCTAAGATATTGAAGGGGCCACAAAACTTGGGCGCCAACTTTAAACAGTTTCCTGGCTTTAATGAACTTATTCTTGATTTGAGTTTTAAATACACCTAGTCTCCAACTTGAAATTCGTGGTGTCTCCTTTTTAAATCTGCGTAGATTTTTTGATTGTCCTGTGCCTCTTTTAAATTATGTTATACCTTTCTTACTGTTTTCTCCATTTCCTGGAGAATTTCTGGTCCCATCATGATTCTATCAACTGGGTCATCCTAGCTAATTGGAGTTGTACATTTTTTGTCATATAGTACTTCGAAGGGACTCATTTTAGTCGATGTCTGATAGCCATTATTGTACGCAAATTCCAATAAGTGTAGGTATTCCTCCCACTTAGTTGGTTTTTTCCTTACATACATACATAACATATCTTCCACAATATGGTTCGTTCATTCAGTTTCCCCATTTATTTGTGGATGGTAGATTGTGCTAAAATTCAAGTTAGTATTCAACCCTGCAAATAATTCTTTCCAAAATGTTGATGCAAATTTGACATCTCTATCTGAAATCACCATTTTAGGAATACCATGCAATATAAATATTTCCCTCATAAATATTTCGGCAATGTTAATATCTTTATAAGTAGATTTCACAGGAATAAAATGTGCAGACTTGCTAAGTTTATCAATTATTACCATAATCAAATCATTCTACTTTTGAGTTCTAGGCAAACCGGTGATAAAGTCCAGTGAGATAGTTTCCCACTTCCACTCTGGTATAAGTAGAGGTTGTAGAATGCTAGCTAGATGCTTATGTTCATCCTTTACCTATTGACAATCTAGGCATTTAGATAAGTATTTAGTTGTCTCACCTTTCATGTTAGGCCAATAAAACAACTTCCTTGGTGTTGTTACCATTTTTTGGTATCCCGGATGACCATATTATGGCTTCTTGTGCACTTCATCCAAAATTGTTAGCTTTAATTCAACAAAATCTCATATGTACAACCTGTTTTTAAATCTTATCAACCCATTTCTATCCAAAATCAGATCTGTTTTGTCCAAATTTTATGCATTGCTTTTTAAATTTGCCGCTATTTTGATGTATTTTTCGTCATACCACTTGTAGATCTTATCCCTTGTTAAAAGTCACTTTCTATTATGCTAATACTTATCTCAAACAGTCCATTAGTTCTCCTACTTAAGGCATCTACAACTTTGTTTTCTTTACCCTTGATGTGTCTTACTTCGAAATCAAATTCACTCAAGAAGGCCAACCACCTTGCTTGCCTTGCGTTAAGATCTAGTTGGCCGATTAAGAATTTCACACCACTATTATCGGTTAGCAACATAAATTGTCTTCCCATTAAGTAGTGTTGCCACATTTTTAGTTCATGAATTACAATTGCTAATTACAAGTCATGTGTGACGGAGATTCATTCATGTTCTTTTAGTTTTCATGACTCGTAACAAATAACATGTCCTTCTTGAATTAGGACACCTCCCAAACCTTATTTTCTTGTGTCCATGTATACTGTAAAGTCTTTATCAGGGTCTTCTACCCTTAAAATAGGTGCAGTTGTTAACAATCCCTTTAACTTATTAAAATTGTCCTGACATTTTTGTGACCAAATAAACTTTGTCCCCTTTTTCTATAGGGGTTTCATTGGGTATGCAATCTTAGAGAACCCCTCAACGAATCTGCAGTAGTAACTGGTAATTCCCATGAATGGTCATATGTCCTCCACATCCTTAGGGATAGGCCATTCCATGATGGCTATTATCTTCTCTGGGTCAACTGCAATGCCTTCTTCAGATATTGTAGAAGTCACATTTGTCAAATTTGCATACAACTTGTGTTTTCTTAGGTTCTGTAATACTATCTTTAGATGTTCTTCGTGTTCTTATTTCGTTTTCGAATACACTATAATGTCGTTAATAAATACCAAAACAAACTTATCCAAATATTGACTAAATATGATATTTATTAAACAAATAAATGTTGTTGGTGCGTTAGTGATACCAAATGGAATAACAACAAACTCATAATGTCCATATCTCATTCTAAACATTATTTTACTTATATCTTCATCCTTTATTCTGACCTGGTGGTAACCAAATCTTAAATCTAACTTAGAATAAATCTTTGCCTCTCCCACTTGGTCAAACAGATCGTTAATTCTGGGTAGAGGATACTTGTTCTGAAAGTCATTTTGTTTAATTGTCGATAATCAATACATAATATTAAAGTCCCATTTTTCTTTTTAACGAAAAGGACTTGTGCTCCCCAAGGTGAGACACTTGGTCTGATGTATTCCTTGTCCAACAGTTTGTGTAGCTGAATTTTCAACTCTGTCAATTTAGGTAAACTCATTCTACAGGTTGCCTTATATATCGAAGATGATCCAGGCAGTATATCAATAGAGAAATCTATCTCTCTTCTTGGAGGTAGTTTTGGTATTTCATCCACAAATAAATCTCTAAATTCATGTAAGATGGTAAAGTCTTATAGGCTCGGTTTATCTTCATTTTCTAACAGATTTGTCACTTGAATAGCATAAATATGGCAACCTTTATTCATGCATTTCTTAAACCACATGGCTAAAATCTTCCTAACTGAGACTTGTTTTCTGATGCCTTGAACTATCCTAACTATGTTGTTTTCGTCTCTATAAGTAAGTGATTTTTTGTAACAATCCAAAATTACTTTATGTTTTTCTAACTAGTCCATCCCAGTGATTATATCGTATGACCCCAATAGTAAAATATTCATATTTAACTTTGTATTTTGGCCATCTAAACTGATTTCACAATCATAAATGAAATCTGTTGCTTTTCCTTTTGTCCTTGTTGCTAGTTGTACTAACTAGGATTTAGAATGATTTACTTTCTTAAGTTTGTTTGAATCAACTAAACCATGAGTAACATAACTCAGAGTGGATCCTGGGTTAATTAAAATAGAAATACTATTATTATTAACTTTACCTTCAACTTCCACTATAGTGGATTGATGATCATCTTGTCGGCCATCCACAACTGCATTAATTCTTTGTATGCTTCTTCTAACATCTCCTACTATAGAGGCCTCTTGCAAGTTATGAATTGTGGTCCTTGCTGCGAAAGTTAAATGTGGACAGGTACTCCTTAAGTGAGGTTCTCCACATTCCCAACATTTTAACGGTTCCCTGGGCTGTCCCCAAATTTCTTGGTTCCCAGATTAATTGGTCTACCTCCCCCTTGGGTGTTCTGTTCATTGGAATGAAAATATTTCCTTTGGAAATTATTTTCCACATTCCGGAAAGGGGTTGGCTGGAAGCCTTTCTCTCGTTGATTCATTCTGTCATGTTTCTTGACCTTCCAAGACTTGGGAAGTTCAGATCGTTGTTTGTACTAATCATAGCACATGTTTTCTAAAAACTCCCCTTAAGGTCTTGGGGTTGTTGAATTCAATTTTGTCCTTATAGGACTATGGTAGGTAGCTTAGGAATCACTGGATTTTTACTTTGTCTTCCCTGATGTAAGGCACAAATCTTAGTAATTCAAGATATTTGTTTATCAGGTCATCCATGGTCATTTGTCTGAGTCTTAACTCGTAAAATTATTTGGTATTTCTTTCATAATAAATTTATGATAAATATTGTTTCTTGAAGTACTTCTTGAAATATGACCATTCCATATGTTTCTCTTTTAAACCCTTGGCCAACTTCAGGTCCTGCTCCAGATGCTCGTTTTTCCTTTCAAGTTATCTATAGCCATTCTAACCTTATGTTACTAGAATAATTATAGATTTGGAAATACTTCTTTATATCCAGTAACCATGCTTCAACCTCCTCCCTTGTCTTGGACTCTCCGTGAAAAGTGGACGGTTTGATTTTCTTGAATTCACCTTCCAAGTGATCAACTTGTTTACTTTTCCTTCCAGTGGCTATTTTATTTTCTGTGGCTGGTGTGCCTTCGAAAGAAATTTTCTCATTCTCTACTTCAGGACCAGCTTTTTTGGAGGCTCTTTTACTCACCTCTTGGTCCTTGTCGTTGTCTTTTGGACTCTTCTTTGTTACGATGCTGCAGAGAAGAACTTCATTTATCTCTTGTTGGTCTTCGTGTGCCTTTTTTAGTTTCTAGTTATCTTCCTTGAACACTTGCAGCTTCACGATAAGGTTCCCCAATGTTTCCCGAACTTGGCTGGTTGAAATTCCTTCACTATTGTTCCTAGGCTCTCTAGGAGGTCCTTGATTGGTATTCTCCCGAATTCTAATCTCCTCTTTGTTCTGTGTTTCAATTATCACAATCAAAACAAATATTTTATGTTTGTAACAGTAGTCATTTTTGTTAGTTTTTCTTTAAATAGGATAAAATGTACTAAACAAAATGTTGGCCCTGCTTTAAGGTCCAAGTGTTGTAACCTTCAGCTCTGATACCATATGTAATGTACCCCAAATTTACCAAATAAAAAAAAAATTGATAGGTGCATTAAAACTTCTTTATTCTGCTATACGTGATCAAGTTAAAAACTATAATCGTCGCTATTAGAATACGAAATATACCTATTCATAGTTACAAGAGACTAATAAAAATATAGTTAACTTTTTTTGTGAAGTCATTCCTATTAAAATAATTTAGTACCTGTGACGATTGTTCAGTACACTCAACATTTTAACATAACAGGCTAGTGTTTAGACTATGCATGAAACTATAATATTGAAGTGGATCTGTAAGAGTCGTGTTGTTTCCATAAAGGGATATAATAACCCTATCCTAACATAGTTTCTACTTTTATCAAAGAGATCCATAAAAGCGTTTTACTAAAAGATCTATATTTAAACATGACTTAGCACCTTCCACATCATATCCAAATATGAGTATTTTTAAGCTTACCACAAAATAATCCCTTATATTAATTTTTTCTTCTTTATTATACTCTTATATCCCATGTATCAATATTGTTTGGAGCTGTTGTGGGATATACAATCATCACCATATCTATATAGATATATATATCATTCCTATATCTATAGATAAATAGCCATATAATGTAGCTTATTCCTTGGGATCGTATATATATGTTATCACATGCATTATATGAAGTTTTAACGTTATTCACACACACACACACACACACACACACACATATACAGGTCCACTTACTACAATATTTACCCTTACTATATACACATTCTAACAATTACATGTAGTGGTCATTCTTGTCAGTTTTTCATTAAACTTTAACACAATAACTAAATGAACTTAGTGCATGCTAGTTGTAACGAAATGGTTGCTCGGTATACGAATGTTTGGATTTTAAGGGGTTGGAATCCCATTAGGCATGACAGGTCATAACTCTAAGCCTAGTAGCACATTTAATCTAACCCTAAATATTAATTATCCAGGATGAAATCCCACCT
>JASDQU010207872.1:8894-28428 GCA_032191745.1 Picea mariana | reverse complement strand
CTAAATTTCCAATTTTAATGCAATAATTTAGAAAATTCAATTCTGAAGTTAGAGGATGACAAATTTACCTTGGATAGGCTATTTTATGAGAAATGTGGAGTAAAGTGAAGGAAAATGGCAAATAAAGAGGCAAAAAGTATGGTTTGGGAAAGCACAAAAATGGACTCAACAACTGTCACCAAGGGTCCAGGGGGAGGGGGGAGACAATTTTTGTATCCCAACCTTGGCAGAGCATTTGGGGGAAGCACCCCCAAAGTGAAATATTGGGAAAAATTGTTTGTAAATATTGTAATTTTGTAGTCAATCTGGACCGTTGATCCAAATTATTTTCGGCATGGAATGAGAGCAGAGATATAATAAAGAAATGAACAGAGATATTTCAGATATTCAATAATATAATAGAAATGTATCAGAGATGCAACCATAAACACAGATATACAGTAATACATGATTTCTATTCATCAAAGAAATGTACAGAGACTGTAAAAATACAGAGTGAAAGACTTGCTAGAATGGTGGCAGCTTATCTCTAAGAAGAGATGTGACGGCTACTCGCATTCGCAAGAAGATCATTACAATGAGGCTCTGAAGGCCTTTTACAATAAATGGGAATGACAAAAGTCCTAGACATCCAAAAACCTAACCCTAGGAGATGAAGCGCCAAAAGTCATGTGGGCCCCGTTTGGGTAACTTAGTACATCAACTTCCCGGGGCCGTAACTTTTGCATACGATCTCTGTTTTAGGCGTATGATAGCTCGTTGGAAAGGTATCATTGAGGAGATTAATTTTGGGGGCTCAATCATGCCTTTATATATCATTGATAACCTCTATCTCAAAAAAAACCTTCATTTAGGCCCTCAAAATGGCCCCAGAAGTTAAAACCTGCTAAAAATAGTAAATTGCCAAAATTGCTAGAAAGTTGTTTTGAGCCAGTTGGAAAAGGTGGGTGGCCACCAATATAGACCTGGTTCAACCGTTCATTATAAGGTCATAGATATAACGATAGAAGTTATTTTAGGTATGTTTTCCCTAGAAGGAAACCCTCTTTTATGAGGGGATTGTATTTCGGTTTTTTATGTGTGTGATTATCGTATTCTGAGAGAGGAGACTGCGAGAGAAATAAGATGAAGTTATAGCAGGTGTGTTGTAGGTTGTATCCCTTCATCTGTTGGACAATAAAATGAAGCACTTGGAAATTTCTCCGGTGGACGTAGCCCAAACTGGTTGAACCATGTATATCTGTGTCTGTATTGTATTGTGTATCTTTTGTGTTTTATTTCTGCATTTTTTTTTATTGTATTGCTTCACGATCCTATTTTTATAACAGGTCAAACAACCTAAATGGTGGGAGTTAGAGTCAAATATTTCATAAATATATGCAACAAACTATGTTTATGAAACATACCCTTGGTGTTCCTTTCTACACCATTGCCACCATCACCAACATTCCAAGTCTATATGGAGGATACCACAACGAAGTTTTTCCAACTCATTAGTAATGCCATACAAAGAGAAATAATGTTCCATTTGAGTGACCTAGTTGGTGGGATCTGAGCCATCAAATTTTTTCCCCTCAATTATGGGAAGGAATAGGTCTCGAGGAAGGTGATTTGAATGAGGACCTTGGAAATGGGAAGAGTCAATGTCTTCATTATAGGAAGGTTTTTTAGAAGATGTAGGGTTTAGGGATCATCTCATCAATTGATCGAGTGTGTCTTTGATGTCTTTGATGGTGGCACATTGGTCCTAAAGGATAAGAATGGAGTAATTTAGCTTGCTAATGTTAGAATTGAGATTCTTGATGTCCTCCTTGTTCTGGATGTTGTCGACAATCAAGGTTTTGAGTTCTTGGGCACAGGTGTTGGCCATTTGTGCAGAGGGAAAAATGGGCAGGCAGGTCTGCATTGAAAAATAAATTATAGGTGATGGGTATCATGATAGATGAGAAAAAGAGAGGAATCAAATGAGATAGGTGGATAACAAGGGTGGGAGGGACCATAGAGAAAAGTGCTGACAAGTGATAGTACCATTACGATCAGGGTGTGTTATGAGGAGAATATCTCTATGGCTAGGGGAAAACCACAACAGATGGAACAACACCCATAAATCAGCTCTAATGTCAAGTATGCTATATAAATGAAATGATAACAAGAGAAGGCTAGAATCCTACCTTGTCTGGGTGTTCAAAGAATACCACTATTGAGCACACGAACCAAATCTTTATACCTGCAACTTGTCTTCATCAACCAATATACGCAAGAACAATTTTCTCAATTTCATTCTTTTAGAAAAAGGGATGACCATGAACGAAAACATTGGGAGGAGGACTACCCAGTATGAGAGGAATGGAATGATCATGGATTCCACAAGAAGGGATAAGTCCCTAGGAAATGGAAAAAATAGCTTGGTGTTAGGAGAGTATATATTGGAGGTCAGGATGAAAATAAGGTGTCTCAATGGAATGAATTGAGTGGAGTTGAGCGATAATTCCATCATGTCTCTTTTTTAGGAGCTTTTCCATTTGATTGGAACTGATGATCTCAAGGGAGTCTGTTGTGTTTCCTTGGAAACTATACTATTGTCCCTCCTGTTAGAATTGCATGGTTAATTACTTAAAATCCATGAGAATGGGACCGAGAGTGCGTAACCATTCGAAACCGAGCATAATGTTACAACTATCCATGCCAATAAAAAACATATGATGTTTAAGGTGGTACTGACCAAATTGGAGCCACACATTTTTACAACGTCCTCCACATTTCATGGAACCTCTATTAGCAATCATGATTTGAAAATTATTGAATGCATGGATATAATAGTTGATTTCTTGGGAAATGTTGTGATGAATAAAATTATGTGTGTTTCCATTATCAACTACGATAATGACTTTATGATTCTTAATTTTACCAATTAACGCGAGGGATTAGGGAGAAGAGAAGCTAGTGAGGGAATTCAATGAAATCGTAGATTCAAATTTTGTTAGATCAGAGGGTCGATTCAGATCATCTGGTGGTGGTATCTTAGCCACAGAGGAGCCATCTTCCTCCTCTTCATAAACATCCTTAGACATGGCCATAAAAATATTTTGTTCCTTAAACTTGTGGCCTAGAAAATATTTATCATCAAAATTATAGCAAAGATCCTCGCATTGTTGTTCATCCATTTCAAACCAGGTTAATTTCTGGATCTTGAGGGGAGTTGTAGGAGGAGCGAGATTGTTGGGTTTAGGGAGAGGATAAAGGAGATATTTATGGTATGGGAGGATACAATCTATTGTGCTTCCTTGGCTTAGTTAGTAGATTCCAACCAAGTATGGGGGTGTTCCATTAGGACGTGAGCATGAATTTCATATTTTATGCCACTAATAAATCATTCCCTGAAGAAGGCATATGACATGCCCTCTGTTCTAAAATACAAGTGCTCAAAGGTGGCAATAGATTCTTCCATTGCCCCATATTGTTTCAATCTCGTCATGTTGATTGTGGAGCTTGATTATCTTCCTGATTCAAAGGTTTTTTTCAGCCATGCTTGGACCCCATTCCCTAACGGGGGGTGTGGGGGAATTACCCCCCCCACAACTATCAACAAGGCTCCAGGAGGAGGGGGGAGACAATTTTTGTAGCCCCCCCTTGGCGGGGCATTCAGGGGAAGCACCCCCAAAGTGAAATATTGGGAAAAATTGCTTGTAAAATATTGTAATTTTGTAGTCAATTTGGACTGTTCATTATAAGGTTGTAGATATAATGATATAAGTTATTTTAGGTATGTTTTTCCTAGAAGGAAACCCTCTTTTATGAGGGAATTGTATTTCGGTTTTTTATGTGTGTGATTATCGTATTCTGAGAGAGGAGACTGCGAGAGAAAGAAGATGAAGTTATAACCTGTGTGTTGTAGGTTGTATCCCTTCATTTGTTGGACAATAAAAGGAAGCACCTGGAAATTTCTTCGGTGGACGCAACCCAAACTGGTTGAACCATGTATATTTGTGTCTGTATTGTATTGTGTATCTTTTGTGCTTTATTTCTACATTTTTTCTATTGTATTTCTCCACGATCCTGTTTTTATAACAGGTCAAACAACCTAAATGGTAGAAGTTAGAGTCAAATATTTCATAAATATATGCAACAAACTATGTCTAGGAAACATACCCTTGGTGTTCCTTTCTACACCATTGCCGCCATCACCAACATTCCAAGTCTATATGGAGGATACCGCAACGAAGTTTTTCCAACTCATTAGTAATGCCATACAAAGAGAAATAATGTTCCATTTGAGTGACCTAGTCGGTGGGATCTGAGCCATCAAATTTTTTCCCCTCAATTCTGTGAAGGAATAGGTCTCGAGGAAGGTGATTTGAGTAAGGACCTTAGAAATGGGAAGAGTCAATGTCTTCATTATAGGAAGCTTTTTTAGAATATGTAGGGTTTAGGGATCATCTCATCAATTGATCGAGTGTGTCTTTGATGGTGGCACATTGGTCCTAGAGGATATGAATGGAGTAATTTAGCTTGCTAATGTTAGAATTGAGATTCTTGATGTCCTCCTTGTTCTAGATGTTGTCGACAGTCATGGTTTTGAGTTATTGGGCATAGGTGTTGTCCATTTGTGCAGAGGAAAAAATAGGCAGGTATGTCTGTATTGAAAAATAAATTATAGGTGATGGGTATCATGATAGACGAGAAAAAGAGAGGAATCAAATGAGATAGGTGGATAATAAGGGTGYCAGGAAGGGTGGGAGRGACCACARAGAAAAGCACTGAMAAGTGATAGTACCATTAYGATYARGGTGTGTTATGAGGAGAATATCTCTATGGCTAGGGGAAAACCACAAMATATGGAAYGACACCCAGAAATCAACTCTAATCTCAAGTATGCTATATAAATGAAATGATAACAAGAGAAGGCTAGAATCCTACCTCGTCCAGGTGTTCAAAGAGTACCACTATTGAGCACACGACCCAAATCTTTATACCTGCAACTTGTCTTCAACAACCAATATACACAAGCACGTGGTGATGATATATATTGTTAGCATATAAATTAGCATAATCCATTAACATACATAACGAATATGCCCAAGGTGAGAAGTCTTTAGAATGTCTTTCTCGTTCATATGAATCTGGTGGTAGAAAAAATGGAGATCAAGTTTGAAGTATTGAGCACCACTCAATTCATCCAAGAGGTCATCAATGATAGGAATGAGAAATTTGTCTTTGATGATGAGTTTGTTGAGGGTACAAAAATGAGGACACCTGTGCCAAGTGCCTTATTTCTTGAGTACCATGACCATAGGAGATTATAGGGGTTGGTACTAGGAAAATAACACCCTCTTTGAGTAATTCTTGAACATTTTTCTCAATTTCATTCTTCTAGGAAAAGGGATGATGATGTGCAAAAACATTGGGAGGAGGACTGCCCTGTATGAGAGGAATGGAATGATCATGGATTCCATGAGAAGGGGGAAGTCTCTAGAGAATGGAAAAAATAGCTTGGTGTTAGGAGAGTATATATTGGAGGTCAAGATGAAAATAGGGTGTCTCAATGGCATGAATGGAGTGGAGTTGAGTGATAATTCCATCCTGACCCTTTTTTAGGAGCTTTTCCATTTGATGGGAACTGCTGATCTCAAGGGAGTTTGTTGTGATTCCTTGAAAACTATACTATTGTCCATCCTGTTAGAATTGCATGGTTAATTACTTAAAATCCATGAGAATGGGACCGAGAGTGCGTAACCATTCGACACCGAGCACAATGTTACAACTGTCCATGTCAATAAAAAAACATATGATGTTTAAGGTGGTACTGACCAAATTGGAGCCACACAGTTTTACAATGTCCTCCACATTTCATGGAAGCTCTATTGGCAATCATGATTTGAAAATTATTGAATGCATGGATATAATAGTTGATTTCTTGGGAAATGTTGTGATGAATAAAATTCTGGTTGTTGCCATTATCGACTACGATAATAAATTTTTGATTCTTAATTTTACCAATTAATGTGAGGGATTAGGGAGAAGAGAAGCTAGTGAGGGAATTCAATGAAATCATAGATTCAAATTTTGTTAGATCAGAGGGTCGATTCATATTATCTGGTGCTGGTATATTAGCCATAGAGGAAACATCTTCCTCCTCTTCATAAACATCCTTAGACATGGCCATAACAATTTTTTGTTCCTTATACTTGTGCCCTGGAAAATATTTATCATCAAAATTATAGCAAAGACCCTTGGGTTGTCGTTCATCCATTTCAACCTAGGTTAATTTCTGGATCTTGAGGGGAGTTGTAGGAGGAACGATATTGTTGGGTTTAGGGAGAGCAGAAAGGAGAGTTTTCTGGTTTGGGAGGATACAATCTATTGTGCTTCCCTGGCTCAATTAGTAGATTCCAACCAAGTATGGGGGTGTGCCATTAGGATGTGAGCATGAATTTCATATTTTATGCCACTAATAAATAATTCCCTGAAGAAGGCATATGACATGCCCTCTGTTCTGAAATACAAGTGCTCAAAGGTGGCAATAGATTCTTCCAATGCCCCATATTGTTTCAACCCCATCATGTTGGTTGTGGAGCCTGATTATCTTCTTGATTCAAAGGTTTTTTTTAGCCATGCTTGGACCCCATTCCCTAACGGGGATTGTGGGTGAATTACCCCCCCACAACTGTCACCAAGGGTCTAGGGGGAGGGGGGAGACAATTTTTGTAGCCCCCCCTTGGCGGGGCATTCCGGGGAAGCACCCCCAAAGTGAAATATTGGGAAAAATTGCTTGTAAACTATTGTAATTTTGTAGTCAATCTGGACTGTTCATTATAAGGTCGTAGATATAACGATAGAAGTTATTTTAGGTATGTTTTCTCTAGAAGGAAACCCTCTTTTATGAGGGAATTGTATTTCAATTTTTTATGTGTGTGATTATCATATTCTGAGAGAGGAGACTACGAGAGAATGAAGATGAAGTTATAGCGGGTGTGTTGTAGGTTGTATCCCTTCATTTGTTGGACAATAAAAGGAAGCACCTGGAAATTTCTCCAGTGGACGTAGCCCAAACTAGTTGAACCATCTATATCTGTGTCTGTATTGTATTGTGTATCTTTTGTGTTTTATTTCTGCATTTTTTTTATTGTATTGCTTCGTGATCCTGTTTTTATAACAGGTCAAACAACCTAAATGGTGGGAGTTAGAGTCAAATATTTCATAAATATATGCAACAAACTATGTCTAGGAAACATACCCTTGGTGTTCCTTTCTACACCATTTCCACCATCGCCAACATTCCAAGTCTATATGGAGGATACCGCAACGAAGTTTTTCCAACTCATAGTAATGCCATACAAAGAGAAATAATGTTCCATTTGAGTGACCTAGTCGGTGGGATCTGAGCCATCAAATTTTTTCCCCTCAATTTTGGGAAGGAATAATCCCGAGGAAGGTGATTTGAATGAGGACCTTGGAAATGGGAAGAGTCAATGTCTTCATTATAGGAAGGTTTTTTAGAAGATGTAGGGTTTAGGGATCATCTCATCAATTGATCGAGTGTGTCTTTGATGTCTTTGATGGTGGCACATTGGTCCTAGAGGATATGAATGGAGTAATTTAGCTTGCTGATGTTAGAATTGAGATTCTTGATGTCCTCCTTGTTCTAGATGTTGTGGACAATCAAGGTTTTGAGTTCTTGGGTGCAGGTGTTGGCCATTTGTGCAGAGGAAAAAATGGGCAGGCAGGTCTACGTTGAAAAGTAAATTATAGGTGATGGGTATCATGATAGACGAGAAAAAGAGAGGAATCAAATGAGATAGGTGGATAATAAGGGTGCCAGGAAGGGTGGGAGGGACCACAGAGAAAAGCACTGACAAGTGATAGTACCATTACGATCAGGGTGTGTTATGAGGAGAATATCTCTATGGCTAGGGGAAAACCACAACATATGGAATGACACCCAGAAATCAACTCTAATCTCAAGTATGCTATATAAATGAAATGATAACAAGAGAAGGCTAGAATCCTACCTCTTACAGGTGTTCAAAGAATACCACTGTTGAGCACACAACCCAAATCTTTATACCTGCAACTTGTCTTGAACAACCAAGATATGCAAGCATGTAGTGATGATATATATTGTTAGCATATAAATTTGCATAATCCATTAACATGCATAACAAATATGCCCATGGAAAGAAATATAAATATTTTCAAGATTTCAATTGGACAAGAAAAGAGTATTTCTACTAATGTAATCAACATAAGTACACAGGTGACAACCTTTTGTAACGACACATATCAGAATCGAGAAACTAAGTCCCTCCAACTGGGCCTCCACCACTTCAATGCTCTGCAAACGCAAGCTCACAAGTAGGAGTCAATGAAGTTCTCCATCACAAGATAGGAAGATCTTGGGGGATAAACACAAGAATTTCAAACTTTCAAGGAAAAAGGGATGAAGACTTAATATGAAGTGAAAATTCTCTAGAGTGTCTTTGCTCTCAATGTGTTGAATTCCCTCAAGGCTTAAATATGGCTCAATTTATAGCCTTCAAATGGAATTGAAGGGTCGATTCAGAGCGTTTCCAGTAATGGAAGGTCAAGGATCATGAATCATGTGACATGGCATAGAAAACCAACATATTTTTTAATTTTTGAGCACCAAATCCGATGTACGCGAGTTGTAGTGGAGAAATCTATGTATACGTGAGTTGTCTAACAGGTAGGTCACGAATATGGACACAAATATGATTTTTTAGCTCTGGAGTGAAAAAAAGGGGAATTTAAGTTTGTAGAGGGAAATGGAAGGCCATCAAAGCAAGATGCATGGAGCGAGGAAAAATTTGTTATAATAGATGCCCCCTAATGTGTGAGGTCAGAGAAGTACCCGCGATGGCCGAAATACATTATAGTTCCCACAAGTGGAGTAATGAAGACTCATGTAGAAGTACTAGTTACTCATGAAGATATTACAATTCACATTGACTCTGTATACATGGCTACCAATCTGAATTACACTGTAGATCCACGTGGATATATATCAAATAGTTTTTCATGGCTATGAATAGTAAATACAAAGTGGACACATGCCATAGGCTACATTAGTCATGAAGAAGACATAGTGGAGTCCAGTCTGAAAGTCAATCGAAGATATTTATATAAAATGGAGTACAATATGATCTTCCATGATCACTGAAGTTGTATAAGTATTGGTCTAATGAAAGACAGTAACACATATAGGGGTTGTTACTGTAAGATGGAGGTATTCTACACGATCCATCGAAGGTGCAAGTCTACATTATGTGAATAGAGGAGTTGACATCGAACACAATGAGACTTTGTTTGATTACCATTTGTTAAGGTATATCGTTAACAAACGTGAGACAACCCACTGATAATGAAAGTAGGTGTCAAGGCACAAGTACATTTGACAAGTGTGAATAAGGGTGTTGAGGTCAAACAATTAAAGAATCCATCGATCAGGAGACATTGATATATTTCCAACTGTCGATGGCGGGAGAGCTTTCCACTAATGACTGCAAGCCTCTAGGTACTCAGAAGAATCTAGATATCGATTCCAGAATTGATGAGTTGAAGTCGATGGAAGGAGACTCATTGAAAGGAGAGAATTAAGGAATCTCTCATCATCCAACACAAGGTATAAAGAAATAGCTTCATAATTAGGAGGATATTGTATGAATAGGATGTTCACCAACCAACGACCATGTGCATCTCTCTTATGCACCAGATGAAAGTATTACATGAAAGAGACTCTCTGAATAACATCCAATGATGAAAATTGTTGACAAAGGTGAGGAAACCACCAATAGAGCTAATGGAATCCAGGACACTACATGAATCCCAATATGTGAATACATTTCTTGCCATTGAACACAAGGGAAACCCCCTAGTCAACGACCAATGAGGAGATGTCATTTATTGGATTCAAGGTTACCTACCAATGATGAACGTAGCCCAGAGTGCAAGGTAGGTAAACAAATTCATGTGATTCTGAGATCCACTAAGGGTATGGCTGACATGCAAATTCAATACTCTGAGGAATGGTTGACACAAGATTATACTTCCTTTGAACAAGAGCATGAGACAAATGGATAACTCAGGAAACATAGACTTAACAAGGATCATTGACAAAAGTTTGCAATGCAAGAGGCATCAACAAACTTTTCATAGGGACTGGAAGAGTAACCAGTCGAAGGAGTAGACTCTAAATAACGAGCTTAGATTCCTAAGGCCATGTTAAACCCAAACCTTGTATGAAATGCACTCAAGAGTTTGTGCTTTATTCAAAGGTGACACAAGTATTTTGGTTATCAAATAAGAAAGCAATTATATTAGGTTTAAAAGACTTGATCACTACAAATTGGTATCACTACAAGTTAGTATCAATAAGAATACTTATTTGAACACAAATATCCCAATGGACTAAGATAAGCAGTTAGTAAATTCACAGGGAAGAAAAATAGTTGGAGCTTCACTCTTTGTTATTGATGTCAAAGGGGGATAGAAGCAGTAAAACAAATTTAAGCAGAAAACAAATTTGGCATTAGATAGAAAAAAAGATCAGTAATAAGGGGAGAGAAGATACAAAATCATTTTTTTTTATAGATATGTTGCCCTCAATGACAAAGGGGGAGATTGTTGGTATTGTTGGTTATGTGTTGTCATTGACGGAAACATGAATCATTTATGAACAAATTTATACAGTTGGCATTAGTGTCAGGATGGCCAATAAGGTCTTTCCATGTGTAATGAAGGGTCATTGATGGAAAGAGAATGCAACATAGCAGGAAGGATAAATTTTAGGAGAAAAAGCATCTGGTAAATGTCATCGATGTAATATTTGATCACTGTCAAGGATCGATGATCTTTGTTACAGGTACATTTTCCAAATCTCAGAAGAGATAGTTCTTTTAAAGTCACGCAAGAGATCACATTTCATAAAGAGAATTTTTCATGTGGAAACCTTTATAAAAAGCAAGCAACTGGAGTCGTTCATCTAGAATTCAGATGTAAATAGGACCATTGGATCACAGAGGAAACTTGCATAAATAAGGAAAGAATCGTGGCCATCTGATTGAAGATTCGGGAGTGACTTAAACTGTCAGATAGTGTAGGAAGAACAATGGTCAAATTTTACGTTGACTACTTCGGATAAAATTACCCAAAGGAAAATATATTTTAGCTAAAGACGAAGTCCCGAAGTGGACATGAGTCATCCGATCTAAGAAACATTTTGGGAGTTATCTTGACTGTCCGATCAAAATAAAGTGGAAGGATGGGATAAGCAAAGCCAAAGGCCTGACATCCCGAATAGTTATATTCCGAACAATGATTGGATTGTGTTAATATTTTCGGATTAAAGAATGACCATTTGATGAAGTCAAGTTACTCGAGGTTTATTCTTCAAGGAATCACACTCCAGGATAATTGGGAAGTGGGAAAAAGATAATAATTCGAAGGCCAAAGCCTCAGAGTCACGAACTCCCATCGACCATCGGATAAGGAAATCCAGTCAATCGTTGATCTGGAATAATAACTAACAGAGCACGATTAACTTTGGCCTTGACCTACTCTATCAATAAACAACTCAGATGAACCTATGACAGTTAGATCTAGGAGGAGAACATGTGTCAAATCAAGAGGTCCACGTTAGCAAGGACACATGGCCCATTCATATAGTGACAAGTGTCAAGGTCTAGTTGGCACTTTAGGTATACGAAAGTCATGAATATAAGCAACACATGGCATCCACTCAGCCAGTGCCACATCAATAGTGATGTCAAAAAGCTACATCATTCTAGGAGTAAGTCCTTTGGGGATGTCTAGTTTCTACTACTAGTGAATACCTGAAGTGTCGAAGGCCGAAGTTAATGATGGTCATTGATATAACATCTTTCGGGTTCTCTCGACCATTTATCAAGTACAGTGGAAGGATAGAGTAAGCGTAAATCATGAAGTAATGCTGATTTTTGATCTAATTTGGGATCATTCTCGATCGTTGATCAAGTACAATTGAAGGATAGAGTAAAGAATAAATCATGATGTAACGCTAATCGTTGATCTAATTTTGGAGAATTCTCGATCGCTGATCAAGTACAATGGAAGGATATAGTAAGCGTAAATTGCAAAGTAACGCTAACCATTGATACTTCAAGAGAGTTCTTAACCATTGACCAAGCATAGTGGAAGGACAACGTAAGTGGAGGTGTTAACCGATAACAAGTGGCCACCACCGCTTTATGACTTATTCGGTAGGTTTTCACTCTCGAGGAATTGAACTAATTAAGAGTTCTAGTAACTTGGAGTCCCGGAGTACCGAAGCTATGAAATAAGATCTAGACTATTGATGCTTATGGACATACATCAACTCAAGTTTAATAGAGTATACACACTTTGGTGAAATTTAGTCCAGGAGAATTGGAAGTTTATAAAAAGAAAAAACTCACGAAGCTATGAAGTACAGGAGGAAACGACAACCATCCATCCCATGTTTGAATCCCAACCATTGGATAAGGATAAGAAAATTGTGAGAAATGAGTCATTTAAAAGAATGATCAGACCATTGATTCAACATCGTGATCAACAATGAGGATTAAAATTGCAAATTGAAGTTGCTCAAGATATAACACTCCAGAATATATCACATCAGAGATAACAAGAATTTGGTGAAGAGAAGAAACGTTCTGGAGTGCTGAAGCTCGGAGAACACAGTCCCAGCATTGGACATATGGGGGCTAAAAAGAAAAAGGGGAAGAATTCTGAAGCACGAAACATTGGTCTTGTGGTAGAAGAATAAGGGTGAAATAAGAAGCAGCGCTTAAATTAATAAACATGTGGTTCTGCGCATATTATCATATGGAAAACATGGTTTGAAGGAAGCGTCTCTGTAGAACTCGATTTATGCAACATTTGTAGTGACAAGTTTTTTAGCAAGAACATAATAAATGCAAATTAACAAGGGATTTTAAGTCTTTAAATCAAACTATTAATGATAATAATAATAATAGAAAATATTATTATTAATTCAAATGAAGAGGTTTAATGGTTTAAACAAAGGGACATAATGCTTCAAACTCATACCTATTGGGAGACTATATAAACAAAGAAGTATGGTGAACAAAGGGTAGTTGAATTTGTTGAAGTATATATATTTATATATAATGGATCGAATGAAGGTTCATTCTATCAGGTTGTTGTCTGTTTACAAGTTGGGTCTTGTATGAGGATTGGATTTCTCACATCTCAGTTGGATCTGAGATCAACAAGTTGGGACTTGTTACGAGGGTTGGATTTCTCATTTCTAAGTTGGATCTGAGAACTACAAGTTGGGTCTTATAACATAGAGCTAGGTCTCTTATAGTTTTTTAAAGTTGAATATATTCAAAGATTGATCTTATGTATTCATTCAATTTAAATAAATAAATAAAATATTTATTCTTTTATATATTGGTTGAGAAAATGAAATAAATATATGTTGTTCAATTAATTTATGAAAAGTGGAAAATTGTCCAAAGTTTTGTGACACTAATTCACCCCCTCCTCTCAGTGTCAAGTGTACATTTCAACAATTGGTATCAGAGCGAGTTCCTTCAACAAATTTTAAACACCGGAAGGTATATTCTGAAGAAGTGGGTGGAAAAATTGCTATCTCCACAAATGAAGCTCCCTTATTTGATGGAACATATTATTCACGATGGAGGGAAAATATGAAAAGATATGTGAAGTTAAGAGGATCTATAGTTTGGGATTCGGTAGTAAGCCCTCCTTGGCACTTAAATACTTCAAAGAGAAAAATGAAAACTGCTAAGGAAGCAAGGAGAAACAATTCATTATCCTTAAAAGCAATCCATGATGGATTATCAGACAAAGTCAAAGAAAAGATGAGACACTGCAGATTTGCTAAAGAATTATGGATCTAGCTAGAAAATTGTTATCAAAATGAAGAACAAGAAGAATATTAATCCTATCAAAGTAAGGAAAAAGACTCAGATAAAGAGGATTCCTGTTAGAATAAAGAACAAAGCTCAAAATAAGAGAATTCTTATCAAGATAAGGAACAAGATAAAGAAAAGGAGAATTCCAATCAGATTGAAGAACGCAATACAAAGAAAGATATTTCTAATCAGAATGAAATGTAGGATTTGATGCGAACCTTAGTCAACAATGAAGAGGACAACCTTATCAAGGAATTGAGGCATACCTCAGTAATCAAAAAAGAAAAATTACATAATCTTAAGACTAATGTTAAAATTGCGATAGAATAGATTCGCATGGAAGTAGAAAATGGTATACATATTAAAGTTCATATGGTGGCTATTGAAATTCTTGAGTATGAAACTATGTGCACTCTAGAAGAGTTGGAAAAAATTCAACAAAAAGATATGTTGCTACTTCAATAGTTAGATCAATCTATCCATGAAGAGTTTGAACAACGAGTTCAGCTAGAAGACAAAGAAAAAGAGATAAGAAGATTGAAGATTGAAGTTGATCATCTAATAAAGGAAATAGAAGAATTAAAAAAACATGATAACAAAAGCAAAGAAGTACTAAAATAAACATAAGAATTAGTTAACAGTTTAAAGACTCATCTTGAGGAAACTAAAGAAAGTGAAGAATACGTAAAGATCTAGTTAACTAGGAAATAAAATTATTACCACATGTTAGAATTGGAAATCATCAACTTCAAAAAGATAAATGAAATTACTAATGCAGATTTAATGACTCAATTTGAAGAGGCTAAGAAAAAGGAATAAGCCCAGAAGATCCAATTAACAAAAAAGGAAGAATCATGCAAAATGTTGGAATTGGAGGCCATCAACCTCAAAAGATTCAACTAGAAAACAAGAAAGAAATCAAAAGATTGAAAACTAATTTTTTTTTATCTAAGAAAAGATATGGAAGAGTTGAAGACATATGACAAAACTAATAAATGGAAAGAAGTCTTGGATGAGACAGAAGAAATAGTCATCAATCTAAAGACTCAACTTGAACATGCTAAGGAAATGGAAGAAGCCCTGAAGATTCAGTTGACTAAAAAGGAAGAGACATGCCACATGTTGAAATTAGAAAAAATCAATCTCAACAAGATGATTGAAAAGACAAATAAAAATATCAATTTCCAGAATAGCTCAACTATCCTAGATAAGATTTGGAACAGTCAAAGATTGGTTGATGACAAAACTAGTCTTGGATACAATAAAAAAGAAGACAATGACAAATGGAGCATCATTTACAAACATGAGAAAGGATCATCCTTCTCAAAAAGAAAATTTTCAATTACAAAGCAATTGCAAGTCATGAACTTTGTTAAGGAAGGAAGCTATAGAAGTAAAAAGGAAGAAGAAAATCAAAAGACAGATCTCTCAATCCAAAATAAATTCAAGAATGGAAACAACTTCAATGGCTATTGCTTTTCTTGTCATAACTTTGGTCATAAAGCAATGGACTGCAAGAAACTAGAGATAGGATATACAAGAAAATCCCAAAACTTAATTAGATGTTGGAGATGCAATTTTGTTGGGCACACAACAAAATTTTGGCATACAATGAGATGTTACAACTGTGACAGATTTGGGCACAAGTCTCAAAGATGCAGGAGTTCAAAAGGTCAATCCTTAAATAATTCATTCAAGTCAGGGAGAAAACCTAATAAAATTTGGAAGAAGAAAGGAGATGACAAATCTTCAAAAACACAACTAGAAAGAAAATGTCCAAAAAGCAGAATATCTCATAGAAAGATATGGAGAAGAAAGTCTGAAGGAGAAAGCAAGAAACATGATCTTGCACCTGAAAATGAATAAATTAATAACAATAAAATGATGGGTGAAGTTCCTAATAAGGAATGTGAAATTCAATATGAAATATATCAAGCTCAAGAAAGGGAAGTCCCTATAGAATAATATGACACAATCCTGATGATGTAATAATATTTTAACCAAATAAAGAAAAAACATTGGCAGGGAGAGTTGTAGAATACAAGAAGGAGAAAATGGACAAAGGAGAGAATTGCATTAGGGGGAGTATAACCTCAGAGGGAACAAGAAAAGATCATTTTTGTCATTTTTGTAAAATGGGGAGAAGAGAAAAAGTAGCAAAGAAGTTCAAGGGGTGTCAATCAACAAAGATCAATTGATAACAAAATTGGTATTAAATCAATTGCTATCAATACTCAATTGATATTTCTGTGAAATATCAAAGAATAATAGGAAGCATATCAAGAACATCAGTAAAATTCATACTCTTTCTCTATTTGACAAAGGAAAATCAGTAAAAACTCATGGGGAGTATTTTGGTTATGAAATAACAAAGTAATTAGATTAGGTTTAAAAGACTTGATCACTACAAATTGGTATCACTACAAGTTAGTATCAAGAAGACTAATTATTTGAACACAAATATCCTAATGGATTGAGATAAGAAATCAGTAAATTCATAGGGGAGAAAAATAGTGAGAGCTTCACTCTTTGTCATTGATTCCAAAGGGGGAGAGAAGCAGTAAAACAAATTTAAGCAGAAAAAAAATTTGGCATTAGATAGAAAAGGAGATCAGTAATAACGGGAGCAAAGATACAAACTCATTTTGTTTTATAGATATGTTTCTATCAATGACAAAGGGGGAGATTATTGGCATTGTTGGTTATGTGTTGTCATTGATGGAAACATGAATCAGTCATGAACAAATTTATACAGTGGCATTAGTGTCAGGATGGCCAATAAGGTCTTTCCATGTGTAATGAAGGGTCATTAATGGAAAGAGAATGCAACATAGCAACAAGGCTAAAGTTCAGGACAAAAAGCATATGGTAAATGTCATCGATGTAATATTTGATCACTGTCAAGGATCAATGATCTTTGTTACATTTACATTTGCCAAATATCAGAAAAGATAGTTCTTTTAAAGTCACGTAAGAGATCAGGTTTCATAAAGAGAATTTTTATAGGTGGAAACCTTTATAAAAATCAAGTAACTGGAGTCATTCATCCATAATTCATATGTAAATATGACCGTTGGATCACAGAGGAAACCTACATAAAGAAGGAAAGAATCATGGCCGTCTGATTGAATATTCGAAAGTGACTTAAATCGTCATATCGTGTAGGAGGAACAATTGTCAAATTCGATGTTGACTACTTTGGATAAAATTACCCGAAGGAAAATATATTTTCGCCGAAGACGAACTCCTGAAGTGGACATGAGTCATTTGATATAAGAAAAATTTTGGGAGTTATATTGATCATCCGATAAAAATAAAGTGGAAGGATAGGATAAGAAAGGCCAAAGGCTTGAGATCCTGAATAGCCAAATTCCCGAAAACCGTTGGATTGTGTTAATATTTTTGGATTAAACAAGGACCATTTGATGAAGTCAAGTTACTCGAGGTTTATTCTTTAAGGAATCTCACTTCGAGAGAATTGGGAAGTGGGGAAAAGTGAATAACCTGAAGGTTGAAGCCCCAGAGTCATGAACTCCTGTCGACTGTTGGATTAGGAAATCTAGTCAAATGTTGATCTAGATTAACAACTATTAGAGCGTGGTCAACTTTGGCCTTGACCTAATCCAACGATAAATAGCTTAGATGAAACTACAACCGTTAGATCCAGGAGGAGTACATGTGACACATCGAGAGATCCACATCAGCAAGACCACGTTAGCAAGGACACGTGGAAAATTCAGATGATGACAAGTGTCAAGGTCTAGTTGGCACTTTAGGTATATGAAAGTCACGAATCTAAATGATACGTGGCATCCACTCAGCCAGTGCCACGTCAACAGTGACGTCAAAAAGATACGTCACTCTGGGAGTAAGTCCTTCGTGGATATCCAATTTCTACTACCAGCAAATACTTGAAGTGCCGAAGGCTGAAGTTAATTATGGTCATTGATCTAATATTTGTTGGGTTCTCTCAACCATTGATCAAGTACAGTGGAAGGATAGAGTAAGTGTAAATCATGAAGTAACACTAATTGTTGATCTAATTCGGGAACATTCTCGACCGTTGATCAAGTATAGTGGAAGGAGAGAGTAAAGCATAAATCATGAAGTAACGCTAATCATTGATCTAATTTGGGATCATTCCTGATTTTTGATCAAGTACAGTGGAAGGATAGAGTAAGAATAAACAATGAAGTAATGCTAATCATTGATACTTCAGGAGCACTCTCAATCGTTGATCAAACATAGTGGAAGGATAGTGTAAGCGAAGGTGTTAACCAACAACAAGCGGTCACCACCGCTTTATGACTTATTCAATAGGTTATCACTCTAGAGTAATTGAACTACTTAAGATTTCTAGTAACCTGGAGTCCCGGAGTACCAAATCTCTGAAAAAAGATATGGACCATTGATGGTTATGGACACATGTCAAATCACGATTAATAGAGTATACACACTTTGGTGAAATTTAGTCTGGGAGAATTGGAAGTTTATAAAAAGAACAAACTCCCGAAGTTGTGAAGTACCGAAGGAAATGATAGCTGTCCATCCCATGATTGAATCCCATCCATTGGATAAGGATAAGAAAATTGTGAGAAATGATTCCTTTAAAATAATGATCAGACCATTGATCTGAAATCATGATCAACAATGAGGATTAAAATCGTGAATTGACGTTGCTCGATATATAGCACTTTGAAAGATATCGCATCAGAGATATCAAGAATTTGGTGAAGAGAAGAAAAGTTCTAGAGCACCGAAGCCCGAAGAAAATGGTCCTAGCACTGGACATATGGGGGCTAAAAAGAAAAAGGGGAAGAATTATGAAGCATGAAACATTGGTCTTGTGATAGAGGAATAAGGGTGAAAGAAGAGGGAGTTCTTAAATTAATAATCATGTGGTTATGCGCATATGTTCATATGAAAAACATGGTTTGAAGGAAGCGCCTCTACAAAACTCGATTTCTGCAGCATTTGCAGCGACAAGGTTTTTAGCCAGAACAGAATAAATGCAAATTAACAAGGGATTTGAAGTCTTTAAATCAAACTATTAATGATAATAATAATAATAGAAATTATTATTATTAATTCAAATGAAGAGGTGTAATGGTTCAAACAAAGGGACATAATGCTTCAAACTCATACCTATTGGGAGACTATATAAACAAAGAAGTATGTGAACAAAGGGTATTTGAATTTGTTGAAGTATATTTATTTATATATAATGGATTGAATGAAGGTTCATTCTATTAGGTTGGTGCCCGTTTACAAGCTGGTTCTTGTATGAGGATTGGATTCCTCACATCTCAGTTGGATATGATATCAACAAGCTGGGACTTGTTATGAGGGTTGGATTCCTCATTTCTCAATTGGAACTGAGAACTACAAGCTGGGTCTTGTAACAGAGAGATGGGTATCTCATATTTGTTTGAATTTGAAGATATTCAAAGATTGATCTTATGTATTCATTCAATTTAAATAAATAAATAAAATATTTATTCTTTTGAATATTGGTTGAGAAAATGAAATAAATATATGTTTTTCAATTAATTTATGAAAAGTGGAAAATTGTCCAAAGTTTTGTGACACTGATTCAC
>JASDQU010207871.1:20543-30771 GCA_032191745.1 Picea mariana | reverse complement strand
AGAAGGAGAAAAATGAAATTCAGGTGAAGTTCTAGTAGAGCAATGCGAAGATACAAGAAGAAAAAGACTAATTGATTGCAGAGAATATTATGATCAAGGAGGTAGTAACTAGAGCACTTCTCTCTATGCCAGGCTTGGCACAGGAGGAACCAGAGTCAACTAAGATGCAAGTGGGGAAGCTCGCTGAGGCCATTCAACAGCTTCAAGCAAGAGTAATGGAGCTAGAAATCCAAGTAGTGTCGAGCACTCCACAACAAGTACGCGACCAAAGGGAGGAAACTACCAGGAATGCAGTAGAAAGAATCATGGCACTAGATACAGGGTGTAAGAAACTGAGTGATCGAAGTGCGCAGACCTATGAGTGCTTGGCAGAAGATCCGGAGCTGAGGAAATTGGAAGCACAGCTCCAGGAGGTGAAGCAGTAGGTGTCCACCGTGCAAGCACAGATGAAGATGCTTACTGTAGTTGATAAGATGAAGAGGTCGTAGCAGTAGTGCATAGTCCAGCAATAGGTTACTTCCATCCAGATAAAATTCATGGAGGTGACACAGAGACTCCAGTCGGTACAGGAAAAATTCTGCACACTTTTTGAAGAAATCAAAGGACAAGGCTCATAGCTGGAACAGGTGGTTGCAATAGTGGAACAGTGCCTAGAAGGGCTTGTCACCGAGCAAGTAATTCAGGAGTTCATTGAGCAGGAGGCTCTTGCGAAGCAGCAAGCTGAGGTAGATCAAGCTAAGCTTGAGGCCTTCAAAGCAGTGTTACCCAGATCTAAGTGACTCGAGACGAGTCACAGGTGAGTGTTGGGGGCTTGTTGGCCCTTGACCAAGTTTTGAGGAAACTTTGGTCATTTTTGACCATTTTTGAGACTTCTATAGGCTGGTCGAAGACGAAGCACCTAGGTGGAGCTGAGATCGCGAGATATCACTTGTTTTGCGGGCTTTTTGAGCTTTTAGGGTTTATGTAATGGGTCTGGGATTTTAGCCCATGGGTTTTACCCATGTTTAGGCCTTTTTGAATGTATAAATATGTAGTTAAGTGATGTAAGAAGTAGTTATAKCTAATTGCAAGTGATTGTAAGAGGCTTTGTGCACAGATTGTATAAGGCTTTGTGTTAATAAGGAGGTGCCTCTGTGCCTTGACCTGATTTTGGGAAGGAGGATCTGGCGGGCTGCGCGCAGATCTCCTKTCCTCTACAGAGTTGCGCTCTATGGCTTTGTGCACAAGAGCCAAGGAATGTAGAAAGCTTGAAGATTAATAAAGAAGAGAAGAAGAAGTTGGTGGACATAGCCCCACACTAGGGTGAACCATGTAAATATTGTGTTTGATGTGCTCTGTGCGATGTAGTTTATATGATTGGTTGCTTAGTGTTGTCGAAGTTATGTATAATGAATGCATATGATATCGTAGCTTAGTGCTTAATGATGTGAATGAATGTTAGATATGAGCTGATGTTATGTGCTAAATGATTAGATGTGCTTAATCTTGACTGCTACTGCATTGATTTGTAATAAGGGTTTAACCTGTGATGTGAACAAGGTTCAATAACTAATGCATGTTATTGGCTAAGTGCTCTATCAGGTGTTGTAATCACAGATCTGTGTCCCATCTCAGTTGTAGACACCTGATTCTTGCAAACCCCCTTGCCTCTACCTTGGGTGAGACTTCATTTTCTTTGTAGGTGTTGTCAAAAGGGTCGGTAGTTAGGGTTTTGTTGGTGGATTTTGAAGCATTGAACCCTGGGTTTGCCCCTATGCCAACAACCTCTCATGGCAGAAGAAAAGAAAGATGACGGGACAAGAGATCCTTTCAAAATGTTGGTTGAGGAATCCCTCACGCAACAAAGGAACGTGATGATGGTTATTTTCGTGCAAATCCTTCGGCGACTACCAATAGGTGACACATCTTCCTCAAGTGGAGGCGTCACCCCCTTCAAGGTACAAACCAACTTCAATATCCTATATTTGAAGGTTAGATAGATGCAGATGTTGTAGACAAGCGGTTGAATCTACTAGAAGGGCATTTTTCTATCCATAACTTTTCGAATAGAGAAAATATTACTTTTGCGCTCCTCAAAGTCGTTCCCCGTGTCAAAGATTGGTGGGAAACTTTCTGTGAGAAAAAGGAAACAGAGAAACCCTAATTATTTACAATCAAGACCACCTGGGAATCCTTCAGGGATGCTATTAAGGAACAATACTACCCTGTCGGAAGTTATGAGGACTTGCATACCAAATGGACCACATTGTGGTAAGAAAGAGACCAAGCAGTGCCAGAGTTCACAAATATCTTCCATACCTTGCACACTAAGCTGGGTATGAAATATTCAGAGTGACATCTAGTGCCCAAGTATTGTGGTGCTCTGCATAGATACATCTAGACCGAAATGGAATTTATGGACATCTCGTCCTTGGGTGCGGCTTACCGATATGCCGTCAAAATCGAGCAGAAGCTCAAACAAAAGATGCGGAAATTTGGGCCTGGGAACCCCTCATAGAAAAATCCAAGAAAGGGAGGCCCCAACCCATAAAACAAAGGACAGAGTAAATATGGACAGTATCACGAAAACCATTCCAAGCCGCAAACAAAGGACACCGAAAAGACAAAGAAAGATATCGGGAAGTGTTGCGACTTCCATAAGAGCCCTTGGCATAACACTGTTGAATGCCACTCAAAGTAGTCACTGGTGGCCGAAGTGAAAGCCTATGAATCATATGTGGGTTCTGACTCTGATTCAGAACCAAAAATGGGAAGATGGATCATTGACGTCGAACCCAGTGCCATCGTTGCTACTACCAAGCTCCAACCTGGTGAACCAGACGAGCCAGAGGAAGGAGAGCGCCTCTTCCATTCACAAATGTGGGTAAAAGGAACCTCACTGCACTTCATCATTGATAGTGGTAGCCAGAAGAAACTCATCTCATCAGAGGTTGTCAAGAAGTTGGCCCTGCCGACAATGCCACACCCACAACCCTACACCATTAGATGGCTCCGCAAAGGAAGCGATCTCTGCATCATCCAACAGTGGTGACTATCGTACGACATCAAGCCCTTCAAAGACAAGGTATTGTGTGATGTTTCTCCTCTCGAAGTTTGTAATGTTCTTTTGGGACAACCTTATTTATGGAAACATCATGTTGTATATGAGTCTAGGCCCCGTAGTGTTATTATTACTTTGAACAGGAAATTGTACAGGATACCCAAGGCAATCCCTCCTAGTGCTATTTCCTTGATCTCTGCCAAGCAATGCAGGAAGGTCATCTCTCAGACTGGGAAATTTGAATTCTTTGTGATTTTATCTCAGAGTAAGTGAAATATCGCAACCACATCCAGGGCCTCCGCGACCGATGTCTACACACAACAAAAGCAAGTGGATAAGGTCATGGAAGAATACTCAGATATCTTCTCCTCTCCTACAGGGGTATCTCTGCACTGCCAGGTCAAGCATCCCATCGATATGACCCTAGGCACAACGCTACCCAATGGGCCAGTCTACCGTCGCTCTCTGCTAGAAAACAAGGAGATCAAGAGGAATATCCAAGAACTTCTCCGCAAGGAGCACATTAGTCCCAGCTCATTGCCTTGTGGGAGCCCAATCATTTTGCTACAGAAAAAAGATGGTACCTGGTGACTCTGCATTGATTATCGGGCACTGAATAAAATTTCAATCCAAAAATGGTACCCGATTCCCCGAATCGATGACCTCCTTGATCAACTCATGGGGTCCAAATACTACAGTAAGATTGATCTGAATTTTGGCTACCACTAGGTCCCAATAGAACAAATAGATGTATGGAAGACTATCTTCAAGTCAAAAGAAGGCCTTTTTAAATGGTTGGTCATGCCCTTTGGTTTGAAAAATGCTCCAACAAATTTTATGAGGATGATGGACGATATCCTAGAACCTTTCACCAATACTTTTGCAGTGGTGTATCTGGATGACATGCTCATCTACAACAAGAATTGTGTGGAACACTTGTGACATATTCAGCAAGTTCTGCACACCCTGCGACAGCACAAAGTATATGTAAACTTCGAAAAATGCTCCTTCTGCATGGATAGGGTCCATTACTCAGGCTACATTGTTGATAAACATGGTGTGCATGTGGATCTAGCCAAKATYCAAGTCATTCATGACTGACCAGCCCCAACCACACTCACTGAACTTAGGAGCTTCTTGGGCCTGTCCAATTTCTATCGCAAGTTCGTGTTGGGATTCTCTCATATCGCATGGGCCCTYGGCCAAGTAACCAGGGTTGGGGGTAAGGAAAAATTTGTGTGGGGCTTGTCCCAACAACAAGCCTTCGATGGCTTGAAGAAGCGTTTGTGCTCATCCCCGATACTTTCATTACCGGATGTGCAACATCACTTTGAGATCAAGACAAATGCTTCAGACTATGTTGTGGGCATCATTCTCACTCAACACGACCACCCCGTGGCATATCATAGTGAGACATTATCAGATTTTGTCCGTACGTACCCTACTTATGACAAAGAAATGTACTTCATTGTGAAAGCCTGCTGCCAATGGAGACATCACATTCTTGGGAAGGAGACAGTCATCCACATTGATCATAAGACATTACAGTTCATGCAAACCCAACACAAATTGCAGAATGACCACCATCATAAGTGGTCAACATACTTACAACAGTTCCACCTCAACATCAAGTCTAAAATAGGAAGTACCAACCGATTTGTTGACTGCCTCAATCGATCTCGAGTCGCGGCACTCACTATGGTACTAGACTCTTGCGGTCATGAGACCTCTAAATGGCTCAACCTCTACAAGACAGACCCTGACTTCTCCAGCACCTATCAAATGTTGGGCACCAACTCAGTGGTCGCTAATTTCCATCTTCAAGATGGGTCGTTGTGCCATCTGGGCCATCTTTTCATTTCATCAAGCGAGCGCATGGAGATGATTTGGGAAGCTCACTACAGTCAGGTGGCAGGACACTTTGGCATCGAAAAGACAGTGGTAGTGCTGCAGAAACATTTCTACTGGTCGAAACGTCAACATGATGTCGACAAGTATATCAGGCCCTGCACTGCCTGCGTTATTTCCAACCAACCACTAAGAAACAGGTCCTGTACACCCCTCTTCCTACTCCTAACAGGCCGTGGGAATCCATATCAATGGACTACATGTCGAGCCTCCCATCCACCAAGAGGGGAAATGACTATGTTTTGTGGTTGTTGATTTCTTTTCCAAGATGGTGATTCTATCCTACTGCAAAAAGAACATCACAACATAAGCCACTACCAAGATCTTCTTTGAATGAGTATGGGTACATTTTTGGATCCCACAAACCATTATCTTAGACTATGATAGTCAATTCCTCAGCTCATTCTAGTCGAGCCTCTGGTCACTGCTAGATACCAAGCTCACCAAATCCACTTCCTTCCATCCCCAGACAGATGGCCAAACTAAGGTTGTCAATCAAATGGTCATACATATCCTGCACATGTACAATTCAAAACACCCCCACACATGGGATGATAGTCTTCCCTATGTCTAGCATAGCTACAACCAAGCCCTACATAGCTCAATTGGCCACATCCCCTTTTAGGTGGGGTTGGGATTCCAACCATTGGGCCCCATGGATGTTGCACTACCCCTGGCGACCACCTCAGCTGACTCGTCCCCTACTCCACCAGAAGCTGACAAAGCCACTCGGTTCATTGAGTAGATCCAGCACATTTTCCAATAAGTTCAAGATATTCTACAAAAATCTAATGTCGAGTACAAACAATGCCATGATCAACATCGGGTGCCACATAAGTTTTAGGTGGGCGAAAAAGTTTGGTTGCATTTGCAGAAAGAACACCTTACAGGGCCCCATTGGAAGCTTCTCCTAGAGCCACACACCATCACCAAGGTTGTAGGTGACAATGCTTTTGAGCTCAACATTTCCCCCTTCCTTGGTCTACATCCAGTCTTCAACGTGACTCTCCTTCGGCCATATTTCCCACCATTATGGGACACCTCAGAGATAGCAGAGTAGTTGACACCAACATAGATCAACCCTGACTTCATGCAATAGGCATCCAGTGATCATATTGTGGACACACAAATCAAGGGCATCCAACAACAAAGAATCCAGCTTTATCGAGTCATCAAAGTAGGGCAGCTCCTACCCTAAGGCAAGTGGCTCACTTGAAGCCAAATTCAACAGAAATTTCCTCATTTGATGGGGGAACTCAACGCAATGGATACCATTTCTTTCTAAGGAGGGAGGATTGATCCAGGTGGATATCGATGTCCACCCACCTATTCCACTGGCTTGAAAAAAACAGTTTTCCACTTTGGTAGTTTTTCGACAGTTTTTTGGGTTACAAACTTCTGGGGTCGTTTTAAGGCCCTAAACAACGTTTTTTGGGGATTTGGGGCCCCAAGTGAGTACCTTGAGCACTAACTTGGGCCAATCGAAAAATTTTCTTCTCGGTTAGACCTTTCCAATGGGCTATCGTGTGCCTAAAACAGAGATTGTATGCAAAAGTTACGACCCCAGTAAGTTGATGTACTAACTTACCCAAACGGGGCCCACATGACTTTTGGTGCTTCATCTCCTAAGGTTAGGTTTTTGGATGTCTAGGGTTTTTGACATTCCTGTTTATTGTAAAATTCCTTCATAGCCTCATTGTAACCATATTCTTGTGAATGAGTGCAACCGTCACATCTCTTCTTAGAGATAAGCCGCCACCATTCCAGCAAGCTTGTTTTCCGCTGCATTTTACAGTGTCAACTTATTTCCTTATTGAATAGAAAACTATTTTTACTGTATCTCTGTTATATTGTTTTAAGCATCTTTTAATAATCTGTATTCATTTCGTTCTGCTCATAAAATCTAGATCAAGTCTTTTCATGAGTTTCAAGATCCAATAGCAAGTTGGATGGATTCTTATTTTTCCAAGATCCCAAATGTTGTAAGTTTAGCATGATCATCATTTGTAGCCGTAAGTACAAGATTCCTGCTAACTTTTTATCGCATATGCTATATCCTGTTTGGATTATTTTAAACAGTGTCATTCACGAATTTTTGGTTCTCATTCAAATGGTTTCGTGGTTTCATTGGAAATGGAATTACACATGAGTGAGTTGGTTTTCAGCTGAATAGAGTAGGTAGTAGGAGAATAAGCTCATAGTTCGAGCATTTTATTTTCAGTTWGCAGATTATTTTTAAGTGTGTTGGTTTTTAGTAGTTTGTGTGTGAATAAATACTCCATATCCCAACAAAGGAACTGGGGTGTAGCTTTAGTTTGAATTTCAGATATGCATGGCTGAGAGACAATAGCAGATGTACATGGMTAGCAGACAAGAAGCAGAGGTAAACCACAAAACCTAAGTATACTAATTCTTCCTGCAGAAACATACACCTCTTCAAATTTATAAGAAATTTATCCTCTTTCAACCTYTGCAATACCATTCTCACATGCTCCAGGTGTTCTTCCTATGTTCTACTAAAGATCAAAATGTCATCCAAGTACACGATGACAAACTYTCCCAAAAATGGCTTCAAGACTTCACTAATAAATATCATAAATGTGTTGGGAGCGTTGATTAGTCCAAATGGCATAACTAACCATTCAAACAATCCATGAGGTCATCCATCCTTGGTAAGGGAAACCTATACTCGATAGTGATCTTATTTATAACCCGTGAATCTGTGCACATTCACCATTCACCTCCTTTCTTGGGTGCCAACACTGCTGGTACAACACAAGGACTTAGACTTTCTCGGATCAGTCCTCTGTCAAGCAACTCCTGCACTTTCCTATTCACTTCTTTACTCTCTGTTGGATTCAACCAATAAGGTTCCTTATTGGGCAGACTTGACCCTGGTAGAAAGTCCATTTGGTGTGAAATACTCCTCATGGGAGGTAGTCCTGCTGGCATGTCATCCGCAACAATCTATTTCAATTCTGTCAACAAATATTTAATCTCCAGTGGCACACTACAAGCTATAAGTAGTTATGCGATGTAAGAATTAGTTATAGCTAATTGCAAGTGATTGTAAGAGGCTTTGTGCACAGACTATATAAGGCTTTGTGCTAATAAGGAGGTGGCTCTGTGCCTTGACCTGATTTTGGGAAGGAGGATCTGGTGGGCTGTGCACAGATCTCCTGTCCTATACAGAGTTGTGCACTATGGCTTTGTGCACAGGAGCTGAAGAATGTAGAAAGATTGAAGATTAATAAAGAAGAGAAGAAGAAGTTGGTGGACATAGCCCCACACTAGGGTGAACCACATAAATATTGTGTTTGATGTGCTATGTGCGATGTAGTTTATATGATTGGTTGCTTAGTGTTGTCGATGTTATGTATAATGAATGCATCTGATATCATAGCTTAGTTCTTAATGATGTGAATGAATGCTAGATCTGACTTGATGTTATGTGCTAAATGATTAGATGTGCTTAATCTTGACTGCTACTTCATTGATCTGTAATAAGGGTTTAACCTGCGATGTGAACAAGGTTCAAGAACTAATGCATGTTATTGTATAAGTGCTCTGTTAGGTGTTGTAATCATAGATCTGTGTCCTAGCTCAGTTGTAGACACCTAAGTCCTGCAACCCCCCTTGCCTCTACCTCGGGTGAGACTTCATCTGCTTCGCAGGTGTTGCCTAAAGGGCCGGTAGTTAGGGTTTTGTTGGTGCGATGTTGAAGCATTGAACCCTAGGTTTTCCCCTATGCCAACCTCTCATGGCAGGAGAAAATAAAGATGACGGGACATGAGATCCTTTCAAAATGTTGCTTGAGGAAGCCCTCATGCAACAGAGTAACGAGATGATGGTTATTTTTGTGCCAATCCTTCGACAACTACCAACAGGTGACGCATATTCCTCAAGCGGAGGCATCACCCCCTTAAAGGTACAAACCAACTTAAATATTCTTATATTTGAAGGTCAGATAGATGCAGATGTTGTAGACAAGTGATTGAATCTACTAGAAGGGTATTTTTCTATCCATAACTTTTTGAATAGAGAAAAGATTACTTTTGCGCTCCTCAAAGTCGTTCCCCATGTCAAAGATTGGTGGGAAACTTTCTGTGAGCAAAAGGAAATAGAGGAACCCTAATTATTTACAATCACRACCACCTGGGAATCCTTCAGGGATGCTATTAAGGAACAATACTACCCTGTCGGAAGTTACGATGACTTGCATACCAAATGGACCACATTGTGGCAAGAAAGAGACCAAGCAGTGCTAGAGTTCACAAATATCTTCCATATCTTGCACACTAAGCTGGGTATAAAATATTCAGAGCAACATCTAGTGCTCAAGTATTGCGGTGCTCTGCATAGATACATCTAGACAGAAATGGAATTTATGGACATCTCATCCTTGGGTGCGACTACCCAGATGCCTTCAAAATCGAGCAGAAGCTCAAACAAAAGACGCAGAAATTTGGGCCTAGGAACCCCTCACAACAAAAGCMAAGAAAGGGAGGCCCCAACCCATAGAACAAAGGACAAAGTAAATATGGGAAGTATCAGGACAAATAGTCCAAGCTGCAAACAAAGGACAGCGGAAAGACAAAGAAAGATATCGGGAAGTGGTGCGACTTTCATAAGAGCCCTTGGCATAACACTGTTGACTGCGGCTCAAAGTAGTCACTGGTGGCTGAAGTGAAAGCCTATGAATCAGATGCGGGCTCTGACTTTGAGTCAGAACCAGAAAGGGGAAGATGGATCATTGACGCAGAACCTAGTGCCATTGTTGCTACCACCAAGCTCCAACCTAGTGAACCAGACGAGCCAGAGGAAGGAGAGTGCCTCTTCCATTCAAAAATGTGGGTAAAAGGCACCTCGTTGCACTTCATCATTGGTAGTGGTATCTAGAATAAACTCATCTCATCAGAGGTTGTCAAGAAGCTAGCCATGCCGACGATGCCACACCCACAACCCTACACCATTGGATGGCTCTGCAAAGGAAGCGATCTCTATGTCATCCAATAGTGGTGACTGTCGTACGACATCAAGCCCTTCAAAGACAAGGTATTTTGTGATGTTTCTCCTCTCAAAGTTTGTAATGTTATTTTGGGCAAACCTTATTTATGAAAACATCATGTTGTATATGAGTCTAGGCCTCGTAGTGTTATTATTACTTTGAATAGGAAATTGTACAGGATACCCGAGGCAATCCCTCCTAGTGTTATTTCCTTGATCTTTTCCAAGCAATGCAGGAAGGTCATCTCTCAGACTGGGAAATTTGACTTCTTC